>VOQZ01000470.1:0-263984 GCA_008079305.1 Phytophthora palmivora | reverse complement strand
CCCGCTCCCGTTCCGTCAGCGGTGAACATCGACCCATCGTTTCTAGAAATGGCCCAAAACCATTCAAATACCCATTACCATCATTCCGTTTATCTTGGTTTTAGTATGGTTCATAGTGTGCGTATTACTGGACGGGTGGTCCAAAGTAGTCACTTGTATACAAACCCCTCTACAAACTGCAAACTTCCAGTTGTTAACAGATGTAGGAGGTACGAGGATATACTGAAAATAACATATCTAAACAGCGAGCCTCAACTCACAAAATTGAGTGAGTTACACCCACAAACGTGGGTGTGCTCATATACTTGGCGGGCAGTGTACGTGTCGAACGCCTCGATGCGTTCGACCTGCTCGGCCGGCGTAGCAGCCGCCAAGCTTCGGAGGGCATCTCCTCCAAAGATGCCCACCATCTTCCGGACCGACTCAAACTGAGAGTCGGTCAAATGAGGGAACTCCCCTCTATCCATCCTGGCTTACCTTGTAGGAGCCACAGAGGATTCAGGTAGTCAATCTACCCGCGTAGGTGTGGATTGACTACAAGTGCTACCAAGTGTGACGGGGTCACACGAGCACCTTGCTTGAGGAAGCGTGCTATTAAGAGTATACAAACTCTAAGTGAACGGCAGTTCACTAGTCCCTGGTCTGGGGGGACTTAATAGCCAGTTTAGAGTAGATTTTAGACTGATTTATTTATAGTTAATTAGGTTCATTTGGCCTGTAATACAAACTCCTAATTAACTATACTTTAAGCTAATTATGCATATAAAAGGTAGGTTTAAAACTATTGGTTGGCCCTCAGCCACCGAACCTACGTGGCAGTAGTGTGGTCCACACCACAGTGTGGCTCACACAACTCCATCAGAGTATTAAAACAAATACTCACAGAAGTATATCAACTTCTAAAGGCGGTACCCTTTCTGGGGTACCCCTTTCATGTAACCCCGTTACAAACAACCTTCGTACGACCTAACAATAAGTAACATTCGTGCAACATTCACGTAACATCCACTGGACCTGATGCGGCGCTAGAAACAGTTCTTGTGGCGAAGGAACGGCGAGGATCGACGATTGGCTTGATGATCCAGTGCACGAAAAACGTATCAAGCCATTTCAAGCTTGCGAATGGCTCTATTTGGACTGTTGTTGCAATCACGCTAGCTCAAAATGATGATATTCAAGTACGTGTCGTTGATGGAATTGAAGAATATCAACACTCTATCTCCTGATGTTGTGTTCGTCAAGCTTTAGGATTATTCAGGTTGCTCCTTTCACCCAGTGTCTGCCAACGATACGAGAGAGGAATCAGCGTGAAATTGCCAGATCGACAGTTCTCTGTATGCATACGTCAAGTGCCGTTGGTACTTGCATAGTCTCTCACTACGGAAAAATGCCAAGGTTTGACTGTTGACAGAATGATACTTGCTCCACTTCGACATCCAACACGACGTTCACCACAACGATCATCATTTTATGTTGCGGTGACGCGGGTCAAAACTTTACGTCAGCTTTATCTCACGACGCCCCTTACAAAGCAGTTTCTGGAGTACTTAATTCCAAGTCAAGACGCACTTCGAGAGAGCTTGAGACTGCAGGCGATGGATTTATAACGCTGGCACCAAAAATCTGTCTCAAGTATTTCAGTTGCTAAATTTCTAATGCATGTTATATAAGGCTTCATGGAGGATGTTTTGCTAACAAATTTGTTCTGTAAAACAGGTCGGTATAAATATCCAGAGCTTCTCCGGGCAACGCACGGCATTAGTATACTCTTAATAGCACGCTTCCTCAAGCAAGGTGCTCGTGTGACCCCGTCACACTTGGTAGCACTTGTAGTCAATCCACGCCTACGCGGGTAGATTGGCTACCTGAATCCTCTGTGGCTCCGACAAGGTAAGCCAGGATGGATAGAGGGGAGTTCCCTCATTTGACCGACTCTCAGTTCGAGTCGGTCCGGAAGATGGTGGGCATCTTTGGAGGAGATGCCCTCCGAAGCTTGGCGGCTGCTACGCCGGCCGAGCAGATCGAACGCATCGAGGCGTTCGACACGTACGAGAGAGGGCTTATCGCCCACGTACAGGGGCTGCAGACCCCGTGGCTGAGATGAAGCCAGCCCAACCTATGCCGTTGAGGCTTAAGGTTAATCCTTATGAGGGAAAGGAGGGAGAGAACCTCCACTTCTGGGTTCGAGAGGTCGAGCTCGCGATGGACGCGGCTCGCATCTCGACCGAGCGACTTCGGGTCGTTTTTGCAGTATCCCGCCTGAGAGGTCGAGTGAAGATCTGGGCGTACACGCATGAAGCGACAATGCCGGGTTGCTTCACAACCTGGGCTCAGCTATGTGAATAGCTTAGAGCCGCCTTCCTCCCGGCGAACTACGAGTATCGCCAGCACTCGCGCTTCCTTGTCTGTAAACAAGGAAACGTGAGCTGCATGAGTACCTCCAGGAGATCCGAGTACTCACTGCATCTCTGGTGGGGAACCCCCTACCTGAACACATCAAGGTGACAGTGTTCATGGATGGCCTGAAGGTGGACCCATCCCGCAAACAGTTGTTCCGCGTGCATGCGAACACTATGGAGGAGGCGATCCAGATCGCCCTCCAAGAGGAGTACAGCCACCGACAGGCTCGTACTCCTACGTCAGTGTGGCAGGACCACAATGCGTCAACAGGCGTAGTGCAAGGAGCTCCAGCAACTGGAACCAGCACAGGGCCGGTACCCATGGAACTGGGTACGGCCGTACAGAGCTCCATCCGTTGCTACGGATGTGGGAAGCTCGGGCACATGCAACGTGCCTGCCCTGCGGGAGGGCAAAGGAAGTTCCCTTCCAAATCTAGGGGCTCGAGGGGCCCGTGGCAGAAGCCGCGACCCAAGAGCGAGGGGAACTGGGGTCACCAGTAGGGGCGGGACGCCCTACTATGGAAGCTCTAAGTCCCCATGGTAGGAGTGCGGACGGCGCACGCCATGGAGGCTTAGCCCCTGGTAGCCTGGGTGCTCTCGAGACGAGGAAGAATAGTGGCGAACTGCTCGTGGTACACGCCAGTGTACGGGAAAATGGAGATCCCTTTTGAATCCTGATTGACTCTGGGGCGTCGACGAACTTTGCTCGAGACCAGGCGGTCGCACGGAATGGCGACAAGTATGCCGACGCTTTGCGTGAAAGCGAAGGCAGGGGTCAGGTCTCGGTGAGACTGGCCGATGGTACGGTGGTAATCGTACCATGGGGTCCGGATAGACTTGGCTGTAAAGTTTGAAGCCTTTGACAGCACGGAGGCGTTCCTTGTCATGGACAAGTACGACTTGATCCTGAGTATGCCGTGGCTCGAAAAGCACGAGCCCTGGATCGATTGGCGCGGCAAAGCCATTGGGCTAGCCGGCCTGCAGTCTCCGACAGAGCTTTGGTGAGTAATGTTCCCACCTCTGTCCGGGACTGGGGCGCCAGAGAAGGTCGCCAAGGCGCTTATGCGCCCGAAGAAGTACTGGGAGTCACTGACTCGAATGAAGATGTCGCGATGAGCCTCGCAACCGGTCGTGAGACCAAGGCTCATTGCCGATCGTGTGGGATTGCCACGACGGCAAGTCGCAACGCTAAGAGTCGTCGCGCCGTATGGGCTTCGACTGTGGCAGTGCCGGGCGGCACTGACCAGGCGGGTAACATTGGTCCACAAGTGGGTAACATAGGTCCACAGGCGGGTAACGTAGTTCCGCAAGCGGGTAACATAGGTCCGCAAGCAGCTGAGGCTGCTGGGGAGGACGCTGAATGCGTCTCCAATGTGGGTAACATAGTTCCACAAATGGGTAACGTAGTTCCGCAAACAGCAATGGCAAGTTGGGGAGGACGCCGATAGCGTAACACAGTTCCACACAAGGTTGAAGAGACCAAGAAGATTGAGAGCGCAGCGTGCGTCTCTAGCGTGGGTAACGTAGTTCCACGCGGGGTCAAGAAGACCAGTACGAGTGCGGAGGTGCCGTTGAGCACCTCCCGTGTGGATAACCAAGTACCACACTCGGAGTCTGAGACTCCACCGGCACGGCCGGTCGAAGAGCAATGTCATGTCTTCGACGGCGTGTCCGGTCGTCAAGTGAAGGCAGGTGCCGTCCATCTGGAGGCACTGCCAGAGGTGTCAGCACTGCTGAACCTCGAGGAATTGTCCATGAAGGACTTCCTGGCCGAGTTGAAGGCCGGAGAGATTGTGGAGATGGTGCTCCTGAAGCCGGAGACCTCTCCTGAAGATTTGAACTCTTCCTCCGTAATGGACGAGGATGTCCTGGAGGGGTTCACGAAGCAGCGCGCAACGCACTTGGGTTCTGAGATCCTCAAGAACCCGGAGGATCCAGTGTATCCTCTTGTGACAGAGTACTTGGATGTGGTGTCAAAACATCCTTCACCCAACTCCCACCGGATCGGGAAGTACGGCATGAGATTGACCTCGTGCCTGGAACAAATTATTGTGTCACGAAGCAGCGGCCTCTACCTCGCGAGCAGTGCGAGGTCATAGATGCCTTCTTCGCCGAGAAGGCGAAGTCGGGCATGGTGCGGGAGTCGAAGTCCCCGCACTCGACGCCGACCTTCTGCGTTCGGAAACCGAACGGGAAGTGGCGTCTGGCTCACGCTTACAACAAGCTGAACAATGCGACGGTACCGGCACAGACGCCGACCCCTCGCAAGGATGTGTTGCTGAACAACATGTCGGGCTGTACGCTGTACAGTGCCCTGGATCTGGTAGACGGATACTACCAGATCCTGATGCGGGAGAGTGACATTCCTCTCACCGCAGTGAGCACCCCGAGTGGGATGCTCTGGGAGTGGCTAGTGATGCCACAGGGGCTATCGAATGCCCCAGCGACGTTCAATCGCTTGGTCACACAACTGTTTAGACCATTGCGTACGTTCGCTCAGACGTACTTTGACGATATATTCGTCCATAGCCGTGCCGAAGGTGGCCAGACGGCTATTGAGGTGCATTTGAAGCACCTCCGTCGAGTGTTTGAGGTCATGAGAGCTAACAAGCTCTATGCCAACATCGACAAGTGCGTCTTTGCAGCTGAGGAGATAAAGGTCCTCGGCTGCTTTGTCAGCAGGGTCGGCGTACGCGCCGATCCAGGGAAGGTCAAGGCCATAGCGGCTTGGCCGACCCCGAGGTCACAGAAGGACCTCCGGAAGTGGTTGGGCTTAGCCAACTATCTTCATAAGTACAGCGCAGGGTACGCTGAACTTGCTCGACCCTTGTCGGATCTCTTAAAGAAAGATGCCGACTGGGTCTGAGAGCGACAGCACCAAGATGCTTTTGATAGCATCAAGGCGAGCTTACAGCAAGCGCCAGTCCTGGCCTTGCCGGACGAGAACAAGTCATTTAGCGTCGTCTGTGACGCTTCTGACTATGCAATAGGCTGTGCGCTATTGCAGAAGGACGATGAAGGACACGAACGTGTCATCTCCTTCCAGTCCAGGCAGCTGAAGGCTGCCGAACGGAATTATCCCGTTCATGACAAGGAGCTACTTGCAATGAAGTACGCTCTTGTCAAATTTAGAGTTCATCTCTTGGGCACGAGGCCCTTTGTGATCTATACGGATCACGCGTCCTTGCGGACTGCCACCAACTCGCCGCATCTGTCGCAGCGGATGGCGAGGTGGCTGTCATTCTTCGCGGAATACAACTTCCGCGTTGAATACAAGCCGGGCAAGCTGAATGTGCTTGCCGATGCATTGTCGCGTCGACCTGACTATGAGCTAGCTCATGTCAGTCGGGTCACGACAGATCTATACGATCGGATACGCTTGGCGTATCAGGAGGACGAGAACTACACACCACTGGTGCAGTTCTTGTCAGATGGCAAGGACGCCAAAGTCGACAGGCTTTCGCCTCGACAGCGGGCGCAGATCCATCGTTATGAGCTGGCCGGTGGGTTACTCCACTACAGAGTAGACCCTAGAGATCCTCGTCGGGTTGTCGTTCCAAACGACGAGGGTCTGAAGTATGATATACTTCTGGAGGCGCATGACGCGCCGATGAGTGGCCATCTTGGCCGAGAGAAGACCTATCAAATGGTCTCTCAGACATTTTGGTGGCCCAGCATGTATAAGTGGGTGGCACACTATGTCAAGACATGTGAAACATGTCAGAGGGTGAAGCCTTCGGGCCACGCCTCGGCTCCACTGCAGAGCCTACCAGTGCCAGCGGATTGCTGGAAGTCGATGAGTCTCGACTTCGTCTTCGGTATTCCGGTCGATGACATGGGAAACACCGGTATTTTGGTGTTTGTCCGCCGTTTGAGCAAGATGGTGCATCTTGCTTCGGTACGTGACACGGTCACCGGGAAACAAGCTGCACAGCAGTTCCTAGATAGCGTGTTTGGCTATCATGATCTACCAGAGACCATAGTCTCGGATAGAGTCCCGCGTTTCACGGGTGCGTTCTGGGACACCCTGTTCCAATTGTTGGGAACTAAGTTGACGATGTCAACTGCGGACCATCCGCAGACGGATGGTCAGACGGAGCGCGTCAACCGCGTGCTCGAAGATACTCTGCGCAGTATCTGTGCGGAAGCACCTCGGTCCTGGTCAGACCAGCTTCCTATGGTTGAGTTTGCACTCAACAATGCGGTACACGCATCAACGGGGTTTACCCCGTTCTACTTGAATGGGTTACGACACCCCCAGGTGCCGCTAACCTTGCGGGGAGGCACCGTGGCCTCCATCGTAAGTGGGGGAGAGGCTCGGAAAGCCTTTTCCTCCCAGGTCTCAGAAATTGAGCCCGAGTCTTTAAAAAGACAGTTGTCATCATTTATAGACGACAGGCTGACGCTAATCAGCCGGGTTAGAGATGCAATGGCGTTAGCCCAAGACAAACAAAAGGAGTACTCAGACAAAATAAGTCGGGGAAACTTAAACGTGCTTAACGTTGGGGACCTAGTTCTCCTAGACACTAAAAACCTACCGCTAAAGGTGGTTAGCTCTGTAGAGAGCAACAAGTTGAAGCACCGCTTCATCGGACCCTTTGCGGTCCTGGCCAGACATGGCGCGGCGTATACCATTGACCTCCCAAAGTCAATGGCGACGCACCTGACGTTCTACATGAAGCGTCTTCAGCGGTATCACGATCCGCTGGGTCTTCCTTCTCGGACGGAGGAAGACCAAGGCGTGAGCTTACCTCCTCGAAACGAGGCTGAGTCCTCTGAACAACCGGAGCTGCCGGTGTCGACGCCTGTGAATGGAACACAGGCTGGTACCCACACGAGTCATACGAAGGGTGTGACGGTACAGAATGAGAAGAGCTCGCGTTAGAGCCATACCCATACGCCGAGTGGTAAGAATACCTCTGCGGCTCATAAGAGGGCATCCGACCATGCACCACATGGCTTAGAGCGTCTAAGCCCCGACGGAGCTTCTTCAGGACAGAAGCCGGAACTCGGCTGTCAACACGCCCATGGAGCTCATGAGTCTCACGACCAAGAGCGTCCAAGTCCTGACGAAGGACCTCAAGGGCACCCGGCTTGCCAGCCTGAGAGGCAGCCTGACCACCAGGTCCAAGCCCAAGGGCTATCTCGATCGCATAGACGCGATCTCGAAGCTGACGGACCTCGTCGCTTAATAGGGACCCCACAGAGTCCCGACCCGAAGTTGAGGGTCCAGAAGGATAAGGCTGAGTAGGAGCCTCGTACTCAAACGCGTGCGAGAGCTCCTCCTGCCCTCCTTGACCGGAACGGCGGCGCTCTGGGAAGCGCCAGCTACTTGTGAAGTGGCGGGGATACCCCTCGTCACAGAACTCGTGGGAGCTGGAAGACCGGCTCCGGTTGACTGCCCGAAGGCTGTTGAGATTTGGGATCTACAACAGCCGGGGCGTAAGTAGTCCGCGGCTTCTTAGCCGCCTTACGGTGTACGGTCCCTGGGTTGATGGAACCGTACCCGCGCTCGTCTTGAGCGCTGGACTTAGACTGCTGTCTAAGTCCCTTTATGACGGAGTGGAGTTGCCGCTTAGCGATTAAGTGGGCAAACTCAATGCGAAGATCTCGCTGGTCCAAGACATAGGACAGCAGGCGATCTTCCCGGAGTTCTTTCAACTCCTGAACTGTAAAGGTTTTCAGAGAAACCCATCTCCAGAACAGGTCTTCTGCCTGGGTCTGGGTTGTGGTGTTCTCGGGCTGTACCCAAGGGTACCCCCACACGGGGAAGAGCCCACCACGGTCTTCCGGTTTCTTCCGGAGACTTGTGAATTCCTTGAGAGGAATTCGGTGTGGTGCGAGCAGCACACACCTAGCGGCCTCGATGTCATTGACAAAGAGTGGTTCACGCTTGTACCGAGGCACGCTTATAGATGCCACGTGAAGTGCGCCCATGGTTAAGACCACGAGGGGCCTTAAGGTGCCCCAGGAACATGGGAGACCCAGACCCCGCATCCGGTGGAGGATAGTATCCGCGAGGATACACCGGCGTGGGAGGCACAGGAGTGCCTTGCAGCTGAGCAGCTTGATAGCGCTCCTGCTGCTCATCGAGATTATTGGAGATCTCTTGGGGCTCAGAGACAGCCCCCTCCTCTTCGTCTTCGTCTGAGGAGTCGAACAGGGATTTGATTCACTTGGCGATTGAAGGCTCTGAAGTAGGAGAGCCAGGATCTTGAGGAGGTTGACGTGGAAACCTCTGGTGCTTGCAAGAGCGCGAAAGGCTGCATGAAAGCCTCAAAGCCACAACGGTGGCTTGTCCATGGGTATCGACAAAGACAGGAAAGAGAGCGGCGCTCTCTTCCTAGCTCCTCATTGGTTGGGGGTGTTTCCAACCTAAGTGGGGGAGGATGTAACGGGGTTACATGAAGGGGTACCCTAGAAAGGGTATCACCTTTAGAAGTAGATATACTTCTGTGAGTATTTGTTTTAGATACTCTGTTGTGAGTGGTGTGGACCACACTACTGTCACGTAGGTCTGGTGGCTGAGGGCCAACCAATAACCTTTGACCTACCTTTTATACAGTCCGCGCCAGGTTTATATGACCACCTACATTTTAGGGCGTGGCTCCGTCAATTTTGGGAGCTGAACGGCGCTGTTTAGATATGCTGTTTGTGCTGTAATTGCGCGTTTGAGACTTGTTTTAACGCGTGGGATATCGCGTTTTAAGACAGGGCTAGTATACAAGTGACCTTATTTGCCGGTGCGTCCATTATTAAGACCGGCCGAGCCACATACAAAACTCAAGGCAAAATACTAAATGGCTACACTACTGCCAACCATTAGTTCCTTTGCTCCTCGCTCCACTAATTGCTGTTGGGCTCTCGGCTCTCTTCAAGTGCAGTCATTATCCCTTTTCGGTTAACAGCAATGGGCAGGAGAGCATCATTGACCGATGAAGAAAAGGGCAGAGTCAAGGGCTTATACGAGGCGGGCTTCAGTGAGCGTGAGATTGAGCGCCGTGTTGACCGCTCACGTGGGGCTATTCACCGTGTGGTGCTTGGAGTTGAGAAGGAGCGGAAGAAACCTGGCCCAGCTACCGCGCTAACCGAGCGACAGGCACGGTTGCTGTTGCGCACAGCGGCCAAGGGCGACTACTCGGCGCGCCAGCTCAAGGGCGAGCTGAGCCTGTCGGCATCGGTGCGCACTATCCAGCATGTGCTTGCCGATGTCGACTGGCTCATCTATACTAAAATGGACAACACCTTGCCCCTCTCCGCAGAGGACAAGGTCGCCCGGGAGGAATGGGCGTGGGCAAGAATATTCAACACGGATTGCTGTGGGCCCTGGGACTCCATCGTTTTCTCGGATGAGAAGAAGTGGAATCTCGATGGGCCCGACGGCTTCCAGACCTACTGGCGGGACATCCGCCGGCCTCCTCGACAGACAAAACGTCACCAGGCAGGTGGTGGGTCTGTCATGGTGTGGGCGGGCTTCAGCGCCGCTGGCAAAACAAAGCTTGCGATGCTGTACGGCAAGCAGAACTCGGACGACTATGTCTACACTTTGTCCGAGTATCTGCTGCCGTTCGCCCACCTACACCATGGCACGGATTTCGTTTTTCAGCACGACGGGGCATCTATTCACAGGTCGAAAAGGACAGAAGAGTTTCTGGTAGAGCAGGACGTGCGGGTGCTTCCATGGGTTGCGAGATCGCCAGACTTAAACCCTATTGAAAATTTGTGGACTTTCATGAGTCGTCGAGTTTACGCTAACGGACGGCAGTACAGCAGCGTCGCTGAGCTAACGACAGCTCTGGTCAGCATATGGGAGGCTATTGAACACTCTACTTTACTTTCTTTGATCGAGTCCATGCCGCGCCGCTGCAAGAAAGTCATTAAAAAACGTGGTGATAAAATAGACTACCAGTGTAGCCATTTAGTATTTTGTCTTGAGTTTTGTATGTGGCTCGGCCGGTCTTAATAATGGACGCACCGGCAAATAAGGTCACTTGTATACTAGCCCTGTCTTAAAACGCGATATCCCACGCGTTAAAACAAGTCTCAAACGCGCAATTACAGCACAAACAGCATATCTAAACAGCGCCGTTCAGCTCCCAAAATTGACGGAGCCACGCCCTAAAATGTAGGTGATCATATAAACCTGGCGCGGACTGTAAGCATAATTAGGATAAATTATAGTTAATTAGGAGTTTGTATTACAGGCTAAATGAACCTAATTAACTATAAATAAATCAGTCTAAAATCTACTCTAAACTGGCTATTAAGTCCCCTCAGACCAGGGACCAGTGAACTGTCGTTCACTTAGAGTTTGTATACTCTTAATAGCACGCTTCCTTAAGCAAGGTGCTCGTGTGACCCCGTCACAGTATGTGCGTGATCGCTTCAGGAGGCATCGTGAGCTTTGTTGGTGGTAGACTTGAAATCATTCTTGCTGTAGGTGACTTGAACTTGAACCCATATTCTACCATCTGGAACTTCTCAATAACTTCGGCTGCCGATAGGTACGTTGATTTCGTTGTCAGGGACGCTTCCAAGGATGCTACGTTCAAGTTTGATGCGTACACCTCTGAGTCCTCTCGAGCTACGCTAACTGCCTTCTTACGAAGGGACTTCTTTGCCGTGGCGGTCTTCTTCTGGCGCCCTCGGGATCTTGGTGGGCTAGCAATAACAAATGGGGTGTTTTTGTTGCTGAAGATAGTGTCGTCGACTCTATTTGAATCCCGACCTGCCCCGACTTGTCCCCGACTGAGCCCGACTGGTCTTCGACTGACCCTGACTGGTTAGATAAAGTCACAACTCGGGTAGACTGGTCACTGCTGTCTCTTGTATTGTTGTCGGGCTGAGACGCACGGTCAGATGGTGATTCAACTTGTGTGATCTCTATTGAACCTGTGTCCCTTTGCGTGGGTAAGTGTTGAGCCGGATCCTCAAATTCTCCCCTCTTGAAGCGACCAGCTACCGTTTGGAGATACTGCATGGCTTCTTGATACTGTGTCATACCGAATTCAGTCATTGTGTCACAAATCTCCGATGCAATGGGTAGTGCCTCCGATACTTGCGGTTGGAGTCCCAGTGCCTGGCCTGCGTAAACAAAACACTTTTGACCTCAAAAGGCTTCGGTGCAGGTTCATCTACATTTGTACTTTCGTTTGCAATCGCCGCCCGAACCGTAGAAATTAGCCATCTCTTGTTCAACAGGTGAGTCGGAATGACTGTCTCCAAGCCCAATGCCTTACGAAGGAAGAACACGTGTCGGCATGGTAGAAATCTCGTGCACATGAATAAGCACGAGCATTTCCAATCACGCTTCGTAACCGAATATTCTGCGTTCAACTCACCCAATGCGGCATCATCTGTGGACGTACTCTTGATAAAGTAAACGTCATGACACCCCTCGTAAAACGTGTATGACGCAGGACCGATCACATACGAATACTGCTTAATAATAAGCTCACAAGCATGTTCGCGAACAATATTCGCTACCAAAGTCATTTCACGGTCATAGTCAGGATGCTGGATATTCACATTCTTGAACATCTCGGCATCGAACAATTTTTCTTGTAGGCTTTGACAGTACATGATCAAAGCTATGCATTCGTCTGTGACGATGTGCCTCTGAATTTTCTAGGCACACCCGCAGCTGCCCAGCCGGGACAACCCGCACACTGATTCGGACAAGAGATGATGGTTTTCGAGATGGGTATTGAATGGGACTCCTGGGCGACTTGATGGTTTGGACTTTGGGGATGCAGATGTTCGGTTACGAAGAGGCTCACAGGTTGGAAGCGTACGCCCTGAATGGGTACCACATTCAGGAAGCATTACCGACGCTCAGTCCGACCGCCGACTCCTTGACGGCAGGTATCCACGAGAAGGAAGCAAGTGCCCTCGGAGAATGTATCCCGAGGTGCAGCCTACCTTGACGGAGCCGAACATCACCCAAGAACACCCTGAAACTCCAAGGTTTCCACAATTACGACCCTACCTATACATGTAAACCCCAAGACTGTCTCCCTCATCCTGAAAGTTCGATCGCCTACCGGATATGAAGATTCCATCCGAAGTTATGCCATGTACCCCGAATGTACATCCCGAATGACAATACATCCTGAATGACCAAGTGACTGTCGAAGAACAAGATCGAAGCCCAAGCTGCTGAAGATAAGTTCAGTCCGGAAGTCAGTTTACTGACATTCAAGCGGAGTCAAGACAGTATGACCCAAGAGTATCGCAATCAGATGATTACACCGTACAAGAACAAGACCAGTGCTGCTGATCTCAGAAGAGCCGAGACATCTTTGATGAGTGTATGCAGATCCAAGTTCGACGTGACATTCCAAGTATAATGAGACCAAGTCTACCCGAGTGTGACCTCACGAAGTAAAGGAAGACCGCCAAAGAAGTACCAAGACTACCAAGATTGAAGAAGAATTAAGAATGCCAAAGAGGTAGAAGATAATTTTAAACAGAGTTTGATTTGTGTCGTGAAGCACAAGTGTCTTCGAGTTTGATTTGCGTTGTAAAGTACAAGCGTCCCTCGGAACACAGGCGACCAAGGGAGGTCGCCGTGTTACCCTATACATCTCGTCGAGGAAGGACTACCTGGAGGACCGCTCACATTAGGAGGGCCCCAGAGTGAGGACGACCAAGGCTGCGTTAACCGCGTAATAACTCTCAACACGTTCAAGTCGAATTAACTTGGGGACCAGTGGGCTTGAACACTCGGAGTGATCCAGTTATTTTATTTGCTAAGTTGCTAGTGGACACTCCGAGTGCCCCTTGCATTTCATATTCATTTCCCTGCGATCTTAGGAGGTTTGGTAGTGATCACCCCTAGGATTTGACTGTTGATTACTGTGTGTTTAGGAAAGACATTCTATTGTTTCCCTCGAGCATTTCGAGGGTGGTGCGCGTAGAGCATCCCGAAATTTACCTGTATTCGGGCGTGCTAACTAACTGACAGGCTGCATATTGTATATTCAAACTCTGTTTTATTTTAGGTTATCTTTTGGGAAGAAGGTCTTTACTCGTGATCTCTCAACCCACATTCAGGACCCCCAGGATACGTATAACCTGGAAGTTCTTATATTTTCTGTGTGTCTATCTTAGGAATACAAAATACCCGGTGAAACCCGGTCCGCCGAATTAATCGACCCTATAGGGATTGCACAAGGTCACACGCCAACCTGGATCGAGTCTAGTACTTGATCCAGGACCTGTACTACCCGAAAAGTCGGTTCTTCTCTAAGGACCACCCCACTCTTCGGGCGCGCTATACTTTGGGCGGTCAAGTGTTCACCCACTTCGCCACAACTGGTGCGCGTGCCCGGATTTGGTTGCCGTGGATTTCACCGATATTCTGTATTAAGTTAGATCTAGAGGGTGCTGAGAGCTACTAACCTTACTAATCTTGGGGTTATGAGTGAAGTTGAGAGCACACGCGAAGAAGGTGGACGCGGTCGAGGGCGCGGAGGAGCGCCAAGACAGTCGCGTCGAACTCGTGGGATGCAACCCGAAGCGCAGAAGCCTCTCGACATTGTCGAGCAGGAAGCTCGCGCTCGGAACGCTGCGAAGCGTCGAGCAGCTCGCGAGGAGAAGAAGGCAGCGGAGCCGATGGACGCTCAAGAGCAGCCGGATTCGGAAGACACAATTCAGGGGGCGCGCCATGTTTCCCTGGATGAAGTCACCGAAGATGGCCAGAAGGAGAGCGCGCCGGTTGGCTCTGGCGGAGACTCCAGCTCAGATTCGAGCGTGGAGGTTGTGGGTGTGTCCGTCCCGGATGCACCCGTTCAGGCGTCTGTGGGAGGCGCCGTCGTGGTTGAGTGCCCGGCTGAGGAGGCTCTGGTGAAGCCCCGGCCGGATGAAGATGTGATCAGCGTGGACGACGACACGGAAGAGAAGATGGTTCCGGAGGAGACGCCCACGATCAAGTTGGGAGGCCCGTTGTCGACGGTCAAGGAAGAAGTGGTGCTTGAGGACTCGCAAGAGACCTCGCACCTGAAAGCAGAGACGTCGCTACCGTCTGACCTGCAAGTGTTGAAGCCAAGCTTCACAAGTACACCCGAAGTCCAGTCGCCAAGTAGATCCCGAATGGAGATCGACTTGACTGTGAACGAAGATCCAGTGGAACGCGAAGCGCCTTTCAGCGTGGACCAGGGGAAGACGTACGTGGCCGACCAAGTTCGTCGTTGGGAGCAAGTTACTCTGGAATTCGTGATGTCTCCTACGATCGAGTACACGTGGCCGCACCCGAATCCAGACTTCAAGTCGTGGTATGCGGCAGTAGTGAGGACGTCCGAGTACGTCGCAACCCGAATGTCGATGGCCAGCCGGTTGGAAGCGTGGATTTCCGAATGGAGTCTCGTGAGACTGGCTCCAAATGATGTCGTCGACTTCACTTCGGTTGAGGTGTACCTGAAGGACTTGTCCCCGAGGGAGTGCGTTGCGGTGCTCCAGACGATGTTCTTTGACGTCGGATTCAGGTTTCGCAACCTGATCCCGGAGTGGTTTCGAGCTCATGCGTCTCAAGTAGACCGGAGTTTAGTCCGAGCGGTAGCTGAAGACCTTCAGCATCTGCTAACGATGGAGCTCCTGGAATGGCGCGAAGTCACCTCGGGTGTGCCGTCGCGAATGGTGTCACCTCTAGATGTGCGAGCTTTGACTGACACTGTGGAAGACATGAAGCCGGAAGACGCAGAAGGTGATTCATTGATGTCGAGTTATGAAGCTGGACTACTCGGAAGCGAGTGTGTCGAGCGGCTGAAGAAGGCGGGAGTCCGAGTGACTCGCAGTCCTGCGAGTTCGTCGCTTGGTGAGCCCGAGCTGAAGCGGCCCCAACACCTGCCGCCACGTCCAGCCTCGATTCCGTCGATGAGTTCTCTCATGTCGTACGGGACGTCTGCTCAGGACAGCCGAAGCACTGCGATCCCGAGTGAAGCGTCTGGAACTCGAAGCGCGTCGCCGATGCCGAGTTCTGGATACGGATCAACGTTGTTTGGACTGACCGCCTCTGGATCCGAAGAGTCCAACCTCAGCGGACCCGTTGAGTCGCAGTCGTCCGGGAAGATGTCGTCTTCCTCATCACTCTGGTCTATGGGAGGAGCAGCGTCGGCTCACATGCCGTACTCTTTCGTTGCCCCACCCGGAATGGTTTTCGCTGCTCAAGGCAGCACTGCGCAAGTCGACGGGAACGTGAGTGTCCAAGTAACGGAGGCTGTCCTCCCGAGGTCACCAGCGATAGTGGGCCATGACGATGTCGTTACGTCGGAGTCGGGTCGCACTAGCGTTCGGAGCGATCATCGGTCGAGGACATCCCGAAGTCACACACACTCCCGGAAGCCGAGTCCCAGTGAGTCGCCAAGCGATTCAGACTCGAGCGCAGAAGAACGAAAGCGACGGAGTTCCAAGCGATCCACTCGATCGTCTAAGCGCTCGTCGAAGTCGAGGAGGTCACCAAGCCGGTCGATCAAGTCGGAACGGACGAGTCGCTCAGGAAGGACGAGTCGATCTCGCATGTCTGGAGCCTCACAGGTTGCGTTGAACACGATGCGCACGACACAAGACTTGCTGTCTCGAATGGAGTCTAACCAGGCTCACTTGGGGCAACAGGTCCAGCAAGCGTTCCATGCGATCCAGGCGTTAGCTGTGCGTGGAAGTCCACCGGAAGGACGGAGTTCGTCAAGCGTTCCTGACCATGCAGGCCGAAGTGATCTGCCACCGAGGCCGCCCGCCCCTGTTCCAGCTACCCGGACACCTGCGTCATCACGAACGGTTGATGCAGCGCGCGCCGAAGGCGCACATACTGCGTTGGAGTCCGCGCGAGTCGAGTTCGAAGAGCACTGGCAGCAACGTGAAGCGAAGGCCGAAGCGGAGAAGGTTGCTTGGGTGGCCGACGTGCAGAAGACCCTGAGTGCACAATTGGAAGCCTTCCAGCAGAAGATTCACTCTCTGGAGGAGGCGCGCAACAGGGATCAGGAGACTATCCGAGATCTGCAGAATGTGCAAGGAATGCGCTCGCGCAACACTCCCGCAACACATCCTCAAGCTCAAGATACTCGTGCAACATATGGATCTGATTCAGCAACTCAAGTCAAGTCTGAACCCACGCGTGCGACTATGTACCCACTCCCGGGTAACGCAATCAAGGGACACGCAAGTGAAAGACGGGACATCAAGTGCGACAGCGACCTTCCAGCAGAACAGCTCCAGTCGACTCTTCAGAGTCTGACTGGAACAAAGTATGCAAAGGAAGACGAAGCAGTCAAGTCTGAGCAGACGCCTGGGGTAAAGTCGTCCAGCGCATCCCGACCGAAGTCTCAGGTGCGAGAGACTAAGCCTGTTACACTAGAGAAGACGGACGCCAAGAAGCCCGCCAAGAAGGACTCGAACAAGAAGCATTCACGTCAAGATGGAGATCGTTCAAGGGCTAGTTCTGGCGGAGAGTCAAGTGACGAAGGCTACAGCTCAAGCGACTCTAGCTCGTCGGACGAGATGCCTGCGTATACGACAACTGCTGCGATGACCCAAGGAGGCTCAGTAGTGACGCTGAGGACGTTTACCAATACGCTAGAAGACTTCGATGAGAAGCTGTCGTTGTCTCCGCGCCGTCGCTGGTGGGAGCGATTCCTAAACATGACTGTGCAAGGAGGCTGGACGGATCAGATGAAGGTCTACGAGCTCAAGACAAAGATGTCGCCCGCAGTCCGAAATTGGTACGGACAGCTATCAAAGCATGTGCGTTCGGAATGGAGTCGATTGTCCAAGGAGTTCAAGCGTGAATACTGCAAGTCAAGGGTGTCAGAGTCTGAGAAGTATTACACAATGAAGCAGTTCAAGGACGAGACCGCGTTGGCTTTCCTGTATCGCCTGAATTTGGCGGCTGAACGCGCGGACGTGCGTTTCCGGAAGTCTGAGCGCCGACGTGAGCAACATATCAAGCGATTCATCAAGAACCTCACGGATGTGACGCTCAAGACAACTCTGCAGAGTCAGCGTTTCAGAAAGGTCTCTGACCTGGAGTATGTTCTGAAGCAGCAAGAGGAAGTGAACCCGAGTGGAGTGCATTCTAGTCGAGGGGCACAGCCCCGTGACTTCAGAGCAGACAACGTTGCTCGGAATGGGCCAAGGATGAACCGCCCGAATCGGGCCTACGTAGCCCAGGACGACGAAACCCAAGGCTCCGACACTCAAGTGACGTTCGAAGATGACGAAAGGGCAGACTTAGCTGCGCTGAGTACGTGCGTTCAGGACGTCCTGCGAGATGGCAACCCGGATGCCAGATTGTTAACCCGGAAGACCTTATTCACGAGGTCTATCGTGTGATGAACAGTGTGGGGTGGAAGCCCAGAGATCCAGCAGCTGGACCAAGACCACCACCACAAAGACAACCTCAGCAGCCAGGTTTTCGGCCGAATAATCCAGACCGCATGGAGTTTTGTGAGAATTGTAAGAAGTGGGGACATCGACCGGAGAATTGCTGGGCAGTTATGGTTTGTGACCGTTGTCAGAGGCATGGACATCCAACGCAAAGGTGTGAGACGAAAGCATGCCTGAAATGTGACCAAATTCATGATGGAAGATGCGAAGACTGGAGAGCTTTCCAAGAGATCAAGAAATTGTTGCAGCAAGGAGGCCTAGCTGACCTTCCAAGCCACATTCGGGAGGACATCCTGAATGGCAAGGGCGATTCTGAGGGAGCACAGTTAAACTACTAAGCCCGCCGAATGGGGATTCGGTACGCGTCGGGCTGAGAAGACCCTCAGAATTGTGTGTGTTAGCTTATGTTGGCCCCGAATTGCGGAACCAGAACCAAGATAATCTACAATGTATGACCTCCCTGATTGACCATGAACCTGTGCCTTTGGAGTGTACTCGTACTTGGTATTCGAGGCCTCCACTCCCGGCCGAACCTGAAGGACCAGCTCAATTCAAGCTGAATTTTGGAGAACGGTACGGATGGTGGGCACATCATGATGAGAAGGAGGACAAGCAGCAGGTTGCTACGGTTCACGGTGCGGTGAACGATTTCAGGACGCAAATACTGTTGGATACTGGAGCGACTGTGAGTATGATCAGTTTGGATCTTGCGCGTAGACTCAAGCTCAAGTTAAACTCGCAGAAGCGAATCAAGGTGTCCGGCCTAGGAGGCGTCCCGACTTACATCACTGCAAGTACGCAGATCAAGGTCACTTTGGGAAGACGTGTCGTCTACATCCTGGATGTGTGGGTAACCAACATCGGAGAAGGAGTTGATGTGCTTTTGGGAATGGATTTCATGTATAGTGCTGGAGTACGGTTATGTATCCGTGAAGGGACGGTGGCGCTCCCCGATGAGGAATCCGTTTTGATGTACGGCTATATGGTTCGGAAACACCGTGAGCGGAACATCCCGATCACCCCGTTACAGGACGTACATCTACGCCCTGGAGAACACGTAAATGTGAAGATCCGGTATGGTGAATGTCAGCCACTCCGAGATGTGGTGTGGGCTAGCAGGGGTGATCAGTGGGTAACTCAAGTTCTGTATGGCGCTAAGTCGTGGGCAGTAGCCGTGAAAGTGGTGAATATTTCCGACAAGGATCTCTGGATAGATTCGTCTACCCCGTTGCTCGAATAGTGGAGTATGGTTGTTTTCCAAGAGCAGGGCGTTTTGTGCGACCTGGAGTTCGAAGGCATCAGGAATGGCAACATCTCATTTACGAGAGTACTCTGTCTACACAAGCTAGGATGCGGAAGGAACGTTATGAGCAGGCCCTTCGGGATACTGCTCCGCCTTCGGTCCCGAAGCGTTCCTATCAGTGGCCTGCGAAGATGCTGATGAGACCTCGGACCAAGAACGATGAAGTTCGAGTGGTCCGACTGCATAAGCGGCCAATGACCGTAATTTCGGAATGTGCAGATGGAAGTGAACCTGAGTGTGTGTCGCAAAAGGGCGAGAAGCCGGTGCTATCTACAATGGATCATTCGAGTACTCCTTTGGAGCGACTGGAAGAGGATTACATCCGGTGTATGCGAGTGAACGCTGAAGAGCTCGAACAGGAGCCCCAGTTTATATCCACGAAGGAAGTGATATGATGTCGCAGTTGAAAGATCAGTTGGCGATGTTACCCGAGTTGCAAGATCTCAGTCCAAGATGCGATATCTCGAAGGCTGATGTTGGCGAACCTGGAGTAACTACTAAAGTCCAAGAGCGTCAACTCAAGGAAATCTTGAAACGTCATCGCAGTATTTTCCTAGGGGATGGTAACGCGGCTCCTGCTCCAGCTCGAGGAGTGGTTTGCGACTTAGATGTCGGGGATGCAAAGCCCGTGGCCCAGCGTCCTAGACCGGTTGCACCCCAAGTTGCCATCAAGGTGTATGAGCTACTCAAGAAGCTCCTGGAGACCAAGTTGATTGAACACTCGGAGTCCCCTTGGGCTTCTCCGATCGTGATCGTCCTGAAGAAGAACGGGGTTGACATCGAATGTGCATTGACTATCGAGTGGTGAACAGCTTCATTCGGCTTTCTAACTACCCCCTCCCACTGATCGACGACTTGTTGATCGGTTTTGAGGGCGCGATGTGGTTTATGAGCCTGGATATGGCAAGTGGCTTTTGGGCAGTCCGAATGACTGAACGCGCTAAGCTGATTTCTGCGTTTGTGTGTCCATTCGGACATTTTCAATGGGTCCGAATGCCTTTCGGGCTGAAGAATGCTCCGTTGGTCTATCAGCACATGATCAACAATTGCTTGTGGGGATTCGTGAGATTGCCACCTGAAGAAGAGGTGCTTGTGGATCAAGATGTTCTCGACTACTTGAAGTTGAAACCGCAAAGGTCAGAAGGGTCCAAGGTGGATCGCCATCAGACGGCATTGACGGAACGGATGACTGTTTTCAGGCGCAATATTCCCGCGCCATCCCAGACGGGTCCCGTGTTGGGGCGCAGCTCTTATATTGACGATATAGCCCATGGTGCCGGGACTTGGGATGAGCTGTGCGAAGATCTGGATGCTTTACTCTACCGTTTGCGGTACTGGAATATTTCGGTTAGCTTGCCTAAGAGTGAATTCGGAAAGCGCAAATATCTTACCTGTCACATGAAATTGGAGCAGAAGGTATTCGCGCTATCCCGAAAATTGTGAAAGGCATCCAAGATCTACCGTTTCCGTCTACTCTGAAAGGTATACAGTCATTTCTAGGCAGCCTCAACTATTACCACAAATTCATTGAAGACTTCCCAGTAGTGGGTGCAGTCCTCTACGAGCTGTCAGATGAGCAAGTACGAGCTGGGAGGGACTTATCTCGAGCCAAGGAGGCGTTCGATATTCTGAAGCAGAAGATTGTGTCTACGCCACTGCTCAGGCATCCTGACCGGACCAAGCCTTTCGTAATCATTCCTCATGCCAGTCAGTGGGCAGCCTGTGCTGTTCTAGGACAAGAGCATGATGGTATCATCCAACCAGTTCGGTTCACGAGGCGCGTCCTGAATGACGCAGAACTTCGCTATCACATTGCCGAGAAAGAAGTATTAGCGGTGATTCGAGTTCTCCATGTATTCAAGACCCTGATCGAAGGATGTCCCCTCGTGGTTTATACCAGACACTCAGTGCTGAAGTGGGTAATCAAGTCCAAGACCGCCGATGGGCGCTTGGTTCCTTGGGGCGTTGCCTTGTCTCAGTATGACCTCGAGATCCGAAGGTTCAACGGGATGAAGATGGACTTGCTGCCATCCTGGGTGCAGGTATCACACCGAGAGAGCACCTGGACAAGATTGCGGAATCGCTCATTCCGACCAAGGGGCGTGTCAAGGCACCCCCTGTGATCAGCATCGAGATGCTTGAAGCAGACTACACTGGAATAGTCCTGAGTTTCGATGGAGCTGCGAAGACGTCGACGAGGATTGGCAGCTGTGGTTGTGTACTGTGGCAACTTCCCGAGTGGAAGGTTCTGGATGCCCGAGGTTACATCCTGGATGGCGTTACGGTGAACGATGCGGAATATTTCGGACTACTACGTGGCTTAGCTATGGCTCGTGATCGAGGAATCCAGGATCTAGTGGTCGTGGGAGATTCGATAATCGTCATACAACAAGTCCAAGGTTTGATCAATTGCAATCAACCCAACCTTCAAAGGAGATTAGCTGAATGTGAAGTGTTGAAGAAGAGGTTCAACAGTATGCGCCTGGTTCACGTTAAAAGAGAATTCAACCAGGCTGCTGACTATTTGACCTCCAAAACACTAGCACTGGGTAAATCCTGGGTGGTTGAGGAAGATGCCGAAAGAGAACACCTGGAAGTTGTGTCGAGAATTCAAGAGCAGCTTATGAAGACGTCTGATGAAGAAATGCAGTCGCATTCGGAAACGCCTAAAGACAGCTGAAATGTCGTGACCATGGGAGTCTCAGGAGACGTCACCCTTTGCGGTCCTGAGTGTGAGCCCCTTCCCTCAGCTGCTCGAGTACTGGCGGCGTTTACCCGATCCAGAGCTCGCACGAGGGAGAGAGAGTCCGCTTCACCCATGGGACCCCTTGAGTACTAAGCTGAACGATGGAGACGGATCAAGGTGCATCAGGAAGGAGACCAGTATCTCTCAGATACCATCGCCTTCCTGAAAGACGATCTAGAATGTTTCTCACCAAAGCGTCTCAAGAAGATCGCGAAGGTGGCAGATTTGTTCGCTTTGGATGTTCGAGGAGTACTATACCGACTTGCACGGTCAACCCGAGGCCGACCGCGCGACGCCGAAGACGAGCTCAGGCTAGCGGTCCCGGAGTCACTCCGAGAAGACATGCTCCATTATGCGCATGAAGACTTTCAGGGAGGACATCAAGGGATCACCCGTACTCACGAGAGACTGCGCTCGGAGTTCTATTGGCCCGGGATGTATGCTGACGTGGAACGATTTGTGAAGGAATGCGTGGATTGTGCTAGCGGCAAGGGGTCACCCCCGAATGCCGGTCCTTCACCAGGCAACATTGAGCCTACACGACCTTTCGAGGCCGTCTCTATGGATTTCGTGACTCATTTACCAGAGTCAGTCCGAGGGAATACGTTTCTGTTGCTATTCCAAGACATGTTCTCCGGATATGTGATGTGCAAACCAATGGCGTCGACAACGGCTCAAGATGTCGCTGAAGCATATGAAGAATCCGTCTTTCGGAGATTCGGAGCTTCCTCGGTGATTCGGCACGACCAGGATCCTCGCTTCATGAGTGAGGTTTTCGCAAGGTTCCGAGATCTCATAGGGAGCAAGCAGAGAGCTACTCTCGCATATCGACCCCAGGCGAATGGTCAGCAAGAACGTTCGGTGCAGACAGTCATTCGGAGTGTCAAGGCGTATGTTGCGGAGGCAGATCAGTCAGATTGGGATGAACACGCCGAGAGGCTGATGTTCGCCCTGAACACATCATTCGATGCAACCCGCCTGGACACACCGTTCTACCTCGTACACGGATGGGATGCCCAAGGAACTGTGTCCGCAATGCTAGGACCCAGACCTTCAACTCTCCCCGAGCGAACGGCTTATGAGTGGCAGCGGAAGTCCCAGAGAGACTACAGCTACGCACTTGCGTGTGCAGAGGAACTTCAGCGAAAGGCAAAACGTGCGCGTTCCGAAGAACAGACTAGGAAGTGGCGTGAGTTATCTGACCGCCTAAAAGCTGGTTTCGAGAAGGGAGATGCTGTTTGGTTGTATATTCCAAAGGTGCAACCTGGATTGAGCCGGAAACTGGCGCATTTGTGGCACGGACCGTTCCGGATCGAAGATGTTCGAGATGACTTTCGAGTAAAGCTGAAGGTTGAAGACTCGGGATATCGAGTGAACCCTTGGGTACACATCAGCCGACTTAAGCCAAGGGACATCTTCCCTAGAAGGCCCAAAGTTGAAGTCGAAGTTGAAGACGATGACGATTTTGATGCGGCATTACTACCTGAAGATAGTTGGGAGCCAGACAACGCGAATGACGAGTACGAAGTGGAGAGCATTCAGGATGTGCGATGGGTGAAACGAACCCGAACGTCCAAGCGATCCCGAGAATATCTTGTCAAGTGGAAGGGCTATGCCGATCCTGAATGGATCCCGGTGTCTCAGCTGAGTTGTGGGGCGTTACTGTACGAGTTCAACAAGGGAGCGAGGGCCAAGGCAAGGTTCCAAGCTATGCAGGCTGGGGACGATCACCCACGGGCCTAGGCACCCTACGAGAACGCAATCAGAACGACCCAGATCGTCGCCGTGTGAAGTGAAAGAATTGTTTTGAAACTGTTGATGAAGTGAAGATGAATTTCGGGATGCCATGATGAGATGATACCTGAATGTGGATTTTGGTTCCTGAATCTATGAAGTGTGAATTGACCATGATGATGATGAAAAAGAGTAAACAAGAAAGTTACGTTTCGAAATGGATTAGCTGTGGTGTTAAGATGCAACATGCAGACGACTCAGACTAGGAGCGTTGGGGCGACCTTGAAAATCAGTCGAAGTCAGCCAACGTGACCAGGTGCTGCTTGCGGTGTTCCACTTGGAGTAACTTGTCGCGAGTCGCTTGAGGGAGGTCCTTGACGCGATCCGCGTCGGACTGACACGTGTTCCATTGCACGCGGCTGGGTTGACGCTGATCAAGAAGCTTCGCCTGTTCTTCCAGAGAGTGAGGAGTTCCAGTGATGGTCTTGTAGGATGGGTCCATAAGGATCCAGTGACAGCACTTCGAGGGATAAGTCCATACTCCAGGTTCCTCCAGGAGTGACTCTCTCATGCCTTTGTCCACCCACTTGTTGACCAGTCGCTTGTACGACTTCTTGACTTGGTCGCACTCGGTTTTCCGCTCCTTAGCGAGATTGCTGGAGTAGTCATCCAAGTTCTGATCTATGAAGATCCAATGACCGATCCACCAGAAAGCACGACGGTGATCCGACATGAACTCCACAATCTCATCCAGAGCGTCACGTGAAACCTTCGAGAGCTGCGTCCGAGTGTGCAAAGCGAGATACTTGGAGCGTTCCTGAAACATCTTGTCCCAGGGCTTTGTCTCCCAGAACACCATGAAGTCGGCAGGTTTCCAACGGAGTCGATTTTGTTCAGCCTCAGCGGGCTTGGAGAGATTCGGAGCATAGTCCGGAAATCCAGGCACTCGACTCCACCATAGCCACCACGGAGAAAACTCCCGTTGGATAGGTCTGCCGTTGTCGCTGGAACTCCCACGAACATCGTGTTCGGACTAGGAAGATGAGAGGGAGGCGCTGCAACTCGTGTCGGAGGGACTTGACCTTCCAGTGCGGGGCGTGCCTCGACCGCAGCGTCTGCCAGAGCATCCAGCTTGTCCATGTCGTCTTTCTCAAAGACCTTAGCCAACAACGGCCGAAGTGCGCGTTGGATTAGGTCCTGAGCCTTGTCCGCCACTGGTGGAGCACCCGTGGACGTCGGAGCCACGTCTGGAGGCGAGTTGCCATCGGAAGCAGTCGCCGTGCTTGAACCTGAGCGATCCTTGCTCGAGCTCCGCTTTTTCTTGTTGCCGGAGCGCTCTTTGGAGCCGCTCCTGCTCCTTTTTCCTGTGGATTTTGCCGCGCTAGAGCTTCGGCTCTTCGGCGCCTTTGCATGCTTGCGTTCCGGGACTTGTGGTGTTTCCACCGCCTCCTGGGAAGTCTCTTGAGCCGTCTCACCGCGCTTGTCAGCCGAGGACTCCAAGCCAGAGCCGGAAGTTGCACCGCGGTCGCTCTCAGTAGGGCCTGCATCCTGAGCACCCGCCTTTTCAAGCTGGGCACTAGGGAGTGGCGCTGACGCTGAGGGAGGCGAACCGCTAGTTGGTGCCCGGTCTCCGGAGTTGCTTGGTGTCTCGCTCATCAGTTGCTTGATCGTTGGAAGTTCTCGTTGTGAGTGGAATCTTGGTTGCCACTCTGAATTGGGTACGACAGTTGGATAGTAGACGGGGCGCAGAAAAGACCCGATCTGGGGTAATCGCCTAACGGTTTTGCAATTCGGGATGTCTGGTCGCCCGGGATAGCTGCGTTCGTTTGGTCGGCTCATGTTCTGTCACTTCGATGATAATTTCCTCAGTGAAAGACCGTGTATCCGAGGGGCGGTTGTGATGATGTGCCTCTGAATTTTCTAGGCACACCCGCAGCTGCCCAGCCGGGACAACCCGCACACTGATTCGGACAAGAGATGATGGTTTTCGAGATGGGTATTGAATGGGACTCCTGGGCGACTTGATGGTTTGGACTTTGGGGATGCAGATGTTCGGTTACGGAGAGGCTCACAGGTTGGAAGCGTACGCCCTGAATGGGTACCACATTCAGGAAGCATTACCGACGCTCAGTCCGACCGCCGACTCCTTGACGGCAGGTATCCACGAGAAGGAAGCAAGTGCCCTCGGAGAATGTATCCCGAGGTGCAGCCTACCTTGACGGAGCCGAACATCACCCAAGAACACCCTGAAACTCCAAGGTTTCCACAATTACGACCCTACCTATACATGTAAACCCCAAGACTGTCTCCCTCATCCTGAAAGTTCGATCGCCTACCGGATATGAAGATTCCATCCGAAGTTATGCCATGTACCCCGAATGTACATCCCGAATGACAATACATCCTGAATGACCAAGTGACTGTCGAAGAACAAGATCGAAGCCCAAGCTACTGAAGATAAGTTCAGTCCGGAAGTCAGTTTACTGACATTCAAGCGGAGTCAAGACAGTATGACCCAAGAGTATCGCAATCAGATGATTACACCGTACAAGAACAAGACCAGTGCTGCTGATCTCAGAAGAGCCGAGACATCTTTGATGAGTGTATGCAGATCCAAGTTCGACGTGACATTCCAAGTATAATGAGACCAAGTCTACCCGAGTGTGACCTCACGAAGTAAAGGAAGACCGCCAAAGAAGTACCAAGACTACCAAGATTGAAGAAGAATTAAGAATGCCAAAGAGGTAGAAGATAATTTTAAGCAGAGTTTGATTTGTGTCGTGAAGCACAAGTGTCTTCGAGTTTGATTTGCGTTGTAAAGTACAAGCGTCCCTCGGAACACAGGCGACCAAGGGAGGTCGCCGTGTTACCCTATACATCTCGTCGAGGAAGGACTACCTGGAGGACCGCTCACATTAGGAGGGCCCCAGAGTGAGGACGACCAAGGCTGCGTTAACCGCGTAATAACTCTCAACACGTTCAAGTCGAATTAACTTGGGGACCAGTGGGCTTGAACACTCGGAGTGATCCAGTTATTTTATTTGCTAAGTTGCTAGTGGACACTCCGAGTGCCCCTTGCATTTCATATTCATTTCCCTGCGATCTTAGGAGGTTTGGTAGTGATCACCCCTAGGATTTGACTGTTGATTACTGTGTGTTTAGGAAAGACATTCTATTGTTTCCCTCGAGCATTTCGAGGGTGGTGCGCGTAGAGCATCCCGAAATTTACCTGTATTCGGGCGTGCTAACTAACTGACAGGCTGCATATTGTATATTCAAACTCTGTTTTATTTTAGGTTATCTTTTGGGAAGAAGGTCTTTACTCGTGATCTCTCAACCCACATTCAGGACCCCCAGGATACGTATAACCTGGAAGTTCTTATATTTTCTGTGTGTCTATCTTAGGAATACAAAATACCCGGTGAAACCCGGTCCGCCGAATTAATCGACCCTATAGGGATTGCACAAGGTCACACGCCAACCTGGATCAAGTCTAGTACTTGATCCAGGACCTGTACTACCCGAAAAGTCGGTTCTTTTCTAAGGACCACCCCCACTCTTCGGGCGCGCTATACTTTGGGCGGTCAAGTGTTCACCCACTTCGCCACACGTCGACCCCATAAAGGAATCCACCTACTCTTTTAGCTGCTTCCTCGATGCTTCCAGACGATTGTTGGTGTTATTGCCGAGTGTTACCGCATTTTGACGCTTGTGTGCACACCATAACTCTCGAAAATTATCCCAATTCTTTCGAAACTAAAAACAAATGGATGTTCTTCTATCGATACGTGTGTTCCCTCCACTTGATTCCTGACTGGACCCGATTCACCACTGGCCGCACTCGATTCTCAGTCTGGGTCAGATTCACCATCAACTGCACCCGATCCATCTCCTGCTGTGTCACCGTATCAGCAGAAGGAGCAACCGAATATCCAATGGACGCGAAATGAACCAGGTACGCGAAGTGTTTATCATTCTCAGCTTCAGTTTTGGCATAAACGAGCAAACTCATTACGTCCCGGAGTTGCTCGTTTTGAGCCTTCGAAAAACCATGGTTCGAGGAAACAATTTCTTCACTTTGATACTTCAAAATATGGAATTGGTAGAGTAGAACGGTGACTCCTGGAAACCATGCTTTGAGAACAAAAGTTCAGTGAAGTCTTTGTCCACGAGGACGCACTGAAGCGTTACCATAGATTGATTATTTCGTTTGAACTCCTCAATCGCAGTAAGCAATGTTTCATAGCGCTCATTTTGTAGCAGTGCGTGCTGAACAAACTGGCCTTTGCCAAAACTGTCATGGGCCATAAACGAGAAACCCTTGTGCTTGGATCGGTTCGTGCCGTGTGTAGCATCGATAAACAAAACCTCAGGAAAGTAAGTGTTCAAACATATCTCTCATGTGCTTTGTCTGTAGCGTGATACACGTTACCACTCTCTTATAGCTCACGAAAAGACGGTTATACATTTATAGGCAGTGAGCTACAGCAACTCTCCTTTTACCTTGTTGCCGACGTCGTCCAGAAAAACTCGTCCAACGTTTCCACTCTGTGCTCCAAATTCCTTCATCCACTTTTTCAGGCGTTTGCCACTGGTAGAAGGTCCATCTCTTTGGGCATGAGCCTTTAACTTAAGCACGAGATTCTGAACGTCTTTCGGAGTGAGGTTGATGTAGGTGTTTTCCAAAATGTACCGGAATATACCAGTTTCTCGATACCAGTCTGCTGAAGCGTAACGACTGTTCCAAGGGCGATTTCGTCAAGATTGAGTCGGTTAATCGGATGAGACTTGTAAGACACACTATTGAGACGATGGTTGTGCTCCATTTGACAGCGGATAATCCGAAAAGCAAATGTCCTCTTCTTGGGGTCAACCATTTGGACACACGCATTTATCTGTACAGTCAAGTACATACAACACTCGTTAGGCTCAACAAACCGGACCACACCAGATCAGGTCCGACCTGTTCAAACTGAACATATAAGTACCTGCGCGTTACAACCCTTGCGCCGAATCTCCTGTCTCGGTCTTTTGCCCGTAGTTTGATAATTGTACTTTCCCCAATGCGTACAAACAAATGTTCTGGAATACTACACCCACGAAGCAGGGATCTTCTCTGCTTTTGACTGTATTATGTCGACCCAAGCATTGCGCTTTGCTACCGTCGTGTTCGTGCGCGCCCGAAAAACCTACAGCATGTAAAGAAATATATGTGAGTAAAGTAAGTAAGAAGGCGTTCGACGGAACGGAGGCAAGTTCACCTGGAGGGTTTGAGCTTCGTGGGCAGCCAGAAATTCATCGAAAGCTTCCCAACAGGCAAATTCCCAGTGTTTGGAGGGAGGGTCAATATACGTAGCGATTTACCGCCCTAACTGGCGCTACTGGTAGGGTCAGAATATCAGAGACACTCAAGACCTCCGAAGACTCCCATTCCAACGATTCGACACCACGAGAACCTGGGATTTCCCAGCCGTCGTTCAAGGAAGCGTCGCCCTCACTAGCGTCTACCTCATACGCAGCAGGTCGTTTCTGCGCCGTAAGCACGGCGCGCACGCGGGGATCCATTTCCCTTCCTGTGAGAGCTTCCCTTCTCGCTCCCCCGTTTGTTAGTTTGGAATTTGTGGCTGACAGTTGACGGTAGGCAGCCAACGGTATACGTGTGTACACTGTGCGGATTGAGCGCAGCGTGATGCTCATCAGAAAGGATGCAATGATTTGTAGAGGAAGGGTATGTAACGGGGTTACATGAGGGGTACCCCAGAAAGGGTACCGCCTCTAGAAGTAGATATACTTCTGTGAGTATTCGTTTTAGATACTGACTCGTGGATGGTGTAGACCACACCACTGCCACGTAGGTCTGGTGGGTGAGGGCCAACCAATGGCATTTCACCTAACTTTTATATACATATATTGGATAATTATAGTTAATTAGTTATTTGTATTACAGGCCAAAGGACCTAATAAACTATAAATAAATAAGTCAAAAATCTACTATAAACTGGCTATTAAGTCCCCTAAGACCAGGGACTAGTGAACCGCTGTAACGGGGTTACACGGAGGTTACCCTTTTCGTCTGTATGACACAAGGGTTACCTCTGTTGAGGAGTGTAGCCTCAGGTCCACTCATTGAGCTTGTATCTAGCGTTAGCTATTGGCCTTTGTGAGGTGCTGGTATTCCCACCGTAAGCGGCAGAGCCGCAAGTTCAATACATTCAGTTTGCATTTTATCTAGTCCTACGGACTGCGTTTGGGTTCTCCGATAGAACTCCCCCTTTGACTCTCTGAGTCGTACGTCTTCCTCTGACGCAAAGCTACGGCAGCCCCGCTGCAGCCGCCGCTCACTTAGAGTGTGTATACTCTTAATAGTATGCTTCCTCAAGCAAGGTGCTCGTGTGACCCCGTCACACTTGGTAGCACTTATAGCCAATCCACCCCTACACGAGTAGATTGATTACTTGAATCCTCAGTGGCTCCAAGCAGGTAAACCAAGATGGATATAGGGGGATTCCTCATTTCACCGGTGCTCAGTTTGGGTCGGTCCGGCAGATGGCGAGCATCTTCGGAAGAGATGCCCTCCGAAGCTTGGCGGCTTCCACGCCGGCAGAGCAGATCGAACGCATCGAGGCGTTCGACATGTACGAGCGAGGGCTAATCGCTCACGTGCAGGGTCTGCAGGCCCCGTGGCTGAGGTGAAGCCAGCCCAACCTATGCCGTTGAGGCTCAAGGTTAACCCCTATGAGGGAAAGGAGGGAGAGAACCTCCACTTCTGGGTCAGAGAAGTAGAGCTCGCGATGGACGCGGCTCGCATCTCGGCCGAGCGACTTCGGGTCGGTTTTGCAGTATCCCACCTGAGAGGTCGAGTGAAGATCTGGGCGTACACGCATGAAGCGACAATGCCGGGTTGCTTCACAACCTGGGCTCAGCTATGTCAACAGCTTAGAGCCGCCTTCCTTCCGGCGAACTACGAGTATCGCCAGCGCTCGCACTTCCTTGCCTGTAAACAAGGGAAGCGTGAGCTGCATGAATACATCCAAGAGATGCGAGTGCTCACTGCATCTCTGGTGGGGAACCCCCTACCTGAACACATCAAGGTGACAGTGTTCATGGATGGCCTGAAGGTGGACCCATCCCGCAAACAGTTGTTCCGCGTGCATGCGAACACTATGGAGGAGGCGATCCAGATCGCCCTCCAAGAGGAGTACAGCCACCGACAGGCTCGTACTCCTACGTCAGTGTGGCAGGACGACAATGCGTCAACAGGCGTAGTGCAAGGAGCTCCAGCAACTGGAACCAGCACAGGGCCGGTACCCATGGAACTGGGTACGGCCGTACAGAGCTCCATCCGTTGCTACGGATGTGGGAAGCTCGGGCACATGCAACGTGCCTGCCCTGCGGGAGGGCAAAGGAAGTTCCCTTCCAAATCTAGGGGCTCGAGGGGCCCGTGGCAGAAGCCGCGACCCAAGAGCGAGGGGAACTGGGGTCACCAGTAGGGGCGGGACGCCCTACTATGGAAGCTCTAAGTCCCCATGGTAGGAGTGCGGACGGCGCACGCCATGGAGGCTTAGCCCCTGGTAGCCTGGATGCTCTCGAGACGAGGAAGAATAGTGGCGAACTGCTCGTGGTACACGCCAGTGTACGGGAAAATGGAGATCCCTTTTGAATCCTGATTGACTCTGGGGCGTCGACGAACTTTGCTCGAGACCAGGCGGTCGCACGGAATGGCGACAAGTATGCCGACGCTTTGCGTGAAAGCGAAGGCAGGGGTCAGGTCTCGGTGAGACTGGCCGATGGTACGGTGGTAATCGTACCATGGGGTCCGGATAGACTTGGCTGTAAAGTTTGAAGCCTTTGACAGCACGGAGGCGTTCCTTGTCATGGACAAGTACGGCTTGATCCTGAGTATGCCGTGGCTCGAAAAGCACGAGCCCTGGATCGATTGGCGCGGCAAAGCCATTGGGCTAGCCGGCCTGCAGTCTCCGACAGAGCTTTGGTGAGTAATGTTCCCACCTCTGTCCGGGACTGGGGCGCCAGAGAAGGTCGCCAAGGCGCTTATGCGCCCGAAGAAGTACTGGGAGTCACTGACTCGAATGAAGATGTCGCGATGAGCCTCGCAACCGGTCGTGAGACCAAGGCTCATTGCCGATCGTGTGGGATTGCCACGACGGCAAGTCGCAACGCTAAGAGTCGTCGCGCCGTATGGGCTTCGACTGTGGCAGTGCCGGGCGGCACTGACCAGGCGGGTAACATTGGTCCACAAGTGGGTAACATAGGTCCACAGGCGGGTAACGTAGTTCCGCAAGCGGGTAACATAGGTCCGCAAGCAGCTGAGGCTGCTGGGGAGGACGCTGAATGCGTCTCCAATGTGGGTAACATAGTTCCACAAATGGGTAACGTAGTTCCGCAAACAGCAATGGCAAGTTGGGGAGGACGCCGATAGCGTAACACAGTTCCACACAAGGTCGAAGAGACCAAGAAGATTGAGAGCGCAGCGTGCGTCTCTAGCGTGGGTAACGTAGTTCCACGCGGAGTCAAAAAGACCAGTAAGAGGGCAGGGTTGACGTTGAGCACCTCCCGTGCGGATAACAAAGCACCGCACTCGGAGTCCGAGACTCCACCGGCACGGCCGGTCGAAGAGCAATACCAGATCTTCGACGGCGTGTCCGGGCGTCAAGAGAAGGCAGGTGCCGTCCTTCTGGAGGCGCTACCTGATGTGTCAGCACTGCTGAACCTCGAGGAACTGTCCATGAAGGACTTCCTGGCCAAGTTGAAGGCCGGAGAGATTGCGGAGATGGTGCTCCTGAAGCCGGAGACCTCTCCTGAAGATTTGAACTCTTCCTCCGTAATGGACGAGGATGTCCTGGACGGATTCACGAAGCAGCGTGTAACGCGCTTGGGTTCTGAGATCCTCAAGAACCCGGAGGATCCAGTGTATCCTCTTGTGAAAGAGTACTTGGATGTGGTGTCAAAACATCCTTCACCCAACTCCCACCGGATCGGGAAGTACGGCATGAGATTGACCTCGTGCCTGGAACAAATTATTGTGTCACGAAGCAGCGGCCTCTACCTCGTGAGCAGCACGAGGTCATAGATGCCTTCTTCGCCGAGAAGGCGAAGTCGGGTATGGTGCGGGAATCGAAGTCCCCGCACTCGACACCAACCTTCTGCGTTCGTAAAACGAACGGGAAGTGGCGTCTGGCTCACGCTTACAACAAGCTGAACAATGCGACGGTACCGGCACAGACGCCGACCCCTCGCAAGGATGTGTTGCTGAACAACATGTCGGGTTGTACGCTGTACAGTGCCCTGGATCTGGTAGACGGATACTACCAGATCCCGATGCGGGAGAGTGACATTCCTCTCACCGCAGTGAGCACCCCGAGTGGGATGCTCTGGGAGTGGCTAGTGATGCCAGAAGGGCTGTCGAATGCCCCAGCGACGTTTAATCGCTTGGTCACACAACTGTTTAGACCATTGCGTACGTTCGCACAGACGTACTTTGACGATATATTCGTCCATAGCCGTGCCGAGGATGGCCAGACGGCTATGGAGGTACATTTGAAGCACCTCCGTCGAGTGTTTGAGGTCCTGAGAGCCAACAAGCTCTATGCCAACATCGACAAGTGCGTCTTTGCAGCTGAGGAGATAAAAGTAATCAGCTGCTTTGTCAGCAGGGTTGGCGTGCGCGCCGATCCAGGGAAGGTCAAGGCCATAGCGGCTTGGCCGACCCCGAGGTCGCAGAAGGACCTCCGGAAGTGGTTGGGTTTAGCCAACTATCTTCATAAGTACAGCGCAGGGTGCGCTGAACTAGCTCGACCCTTGTAGGATCTCTTAAAGAAGGATGGCGACTGGGTCTGGGAGCAACAGCACCAGGATGCTTTCGACAGCATCAGGGCTAGCTTACAACAAGCGCCAGTCCTGGCCTTGCCGGACGAAACAAGTCATTTAACGTCATCTGGGACGCTTTTGACTATGCAATAGGCTGTGCGCTATTGCAGAAGGACGATGAAGGACACGAACGTGTCATCTCCTTCCAGTCCAGGCAGCTGAAGGCTGCCGAACGGAACAATCTCGTTCATGACAAGGAGCTACTTGCAGTGAAGTACGCTCTTGTCAAGTTTAGAGTTCATCTCTTGCGGCCAAGTCCCTTTGTGGTCTATACGGATCACGCGCCCTTGCGAACTGCCACCAACCCGCCGCATTTATCGCAACGGATGGCGAGGTGGTTGTCATTCTTCGCGGAATACAACTTCCGCGTTGAATACAAGCCTGGCAAGCTCAACGTGCTTGCCGATGCATTGTCGCGTCGACCTGACTATGAGCTAGCTCATGTCAGTCGGGTCACGACTGATCTGTATCATCGGATACGCTTAGCGTATCAGGAGGACGAGAACTACACACCACTGGTGCAGTTCTTGTCAGATGGCAAGGACGCCAAAGTCGACAGGCTTTCGCCTCGACAGCGGGCGCAGATCCATCGTTATGAGCTGGCCGGTGGGTTACTCCACTACAGAGTAGACCCTAGAGATCCTCGTCGGGTTGTCGTTCCAAACGACGAGGGTCTGAAGTATGATATACTTCTGGAGGCGCATGACCCGCCGATGAGTGGCCATCTTGGCCGAGAGAAGACCTATCAAATGGTCTCTCAGACATTTTGGTGGCCCAGCATGTATAAGTGGGTGGCACACTATGTCAAGACATGTGAAACATGTCAGAGGGTGAAGCCTTCGGGCCACGCCTCGGCTCCACTGCAGAGCCTACCAGTGCCAGCGGATTGCTGGAAGTCGATGAGTCTCGACTTCGTCTTCGGTATTCCGGTCGATGACATGGGAAACACCGGTATTTTGGTGTTTGTCCGCCGTTTGAGCAAGATGGTGCATCTTGCTTCGGTACGTGACACGGTCACCGGGAAACAAGCTGCACAGCAGTTCCTAGATAGCGTGTTTGGCTATCATGATCTACCAGAGACCATAGTCTCGGATAGAGTCCCGCGTTTCACGGGTGCGTTCTGGGACACCCTGTTCCAATTGTTGGGAACTAAGTTGACGATGTCAACTGCGGACCATCCGCAGACGGATGGTCAGACGGAGCGCGTCAACCGCGTGCTCGAAGATACTCTGCGCAGTATCTGTGCGGAAGCACCTCGGTCCTGGTCAGACCAGCTTCCTATGGTTGAGTTTGCACTCAACAATGCGGTACACGCATCAACGGGGTTTACCCCGTTCTACTTGAATGGGTTACGACACCCCCAGGTGCCGCTAACCTTGCGGGGAGGCACCGTGGCCTCCATCGTAAGTGGGGGAGAGGCTCGGAAAGCCTTTTCCTCCCAGGTCTCAGAAATTGAGCCCGAGTCTTTAAAAAGACAGTTGTCATCATTTATAGACGACAGGCTGACGCTAATCAGCCGGGTTAGAGATGCAATGGCGTTAGCCCAAGACAAACAAAAGGAGTACTCAGACAAAATAAGTCGGGGAAACTTAAACGTGCTTAACGTTGGGGACCTAGTTCTCCTAGACACTAAAAACCTACCGCTAAAGGTGGTTAGCTCTGTAGAGAGCAACAAGTTGAAGCACCGCTTCATCGGACCCTTTGCGGTCCTGGCCAGACATGGCGCGGCGTATACCATTGACCTCCCAAAGTCAATGGCGACGCACCTGACGTTCTACATGAAGCGTCTTCAGCGGTATCACGATCCGCTGGGTCTTCCTTCTCGGACGGAGGAAGACCAAGGCGTGAGCTTACCTCCTCGAAACGAGGCTGAGTCCTCTGAACAACCGGAGCTGCCGGTGTCGACGCCTGTGAATGGAACACAGGCTGGTACCCACACGAGTCATACGAAGGGTGTGACGGTACAGAATGGGAAGAGCTCGCGTTAGAGCCATACCCATACGCCGAGTGGTAAGAATACCTCTGCGGCTCATAAGAGGGCATCCGACCATGCACCGCATGGCTTAGAGCGTCTAAGCCCCGACGGAGCTTCTTCAGGACAGAAGCCGGAACTCGGCTGTCAACACGCCCATGGATGTCCCAGGTTTCACGACCAAGAGCGTCCACATCTTGTCGAAGGACCTCTAGGGCCCCTGGCTTGCCAGCCTGGCAGCAGCCTGACCACCAAGTCCCGGACCAAGGGCTATCTCGATCGCATAGGCGCGATCCCGAAGCTGAGGGATCTCATCGCTTAACAGGGACCCACCAGAGTCCCGACCCGAAGTTGAGGGTCCAGAAGGATACGGCTGAGAAGGAGCCTCGTACTCGAAGGCGTGTGAGGGCTCTATCCGCCCTCCATGATCGGAACGGAGAGCTCCACTTCCATGTGGAGCGGGTTGACCGAGAGCGGCGGCGCTCCGGGAAGCGCCAGCTGCTTGTGAAGAGGAGAGGCTATTCCATGTCACAGAACTCATGGGAGCCGGAAGACCGGCCCCGGGTTGCCTGTACGAAAGCTGTTGATAGCTGTGATCAGAGGCAACAGCCGGGGCGTAAGTAGCCCGCGGCTTCTTAGCCGGCTTACGGTCTACGGTTCCCAGATTGACGGAACCGTACCCGCGCTCATCATGAGCGCTAGACTTAGACTGCTGTCTAAATCCCTCCATGACGGAGTGGAGTTGCTGCTTAGCGATTAAGTGGTCAACATCGATGCGAAAATCGCGCTGGTCCAAGACGTAGGACAGCAAGCGATTTTCTCGAAGTTCTTTTTACTTCTGAAGTGTGAATTGTTTTAGAGAAACCCATCTCCAGAACAAGTCTTCCGCCTGAGATTGGGTTGTGGTGTTCTCGGGCTGTACCCAGGAGTAACCCCACACAGGGAAGAGACCGCCACGGGCTTCCAGTTTCTTCCGGAGACTTGTGAATTTCTTGAAAGGAATTCGGTGTGGTGCAAGCAGCACACACCTACGTTCATAGGCACCACGTGAAGTGCGCCCATGGTTGAGACCACGAGGGGCCATGAGGTGCTCCAAGAACATGGGAGACCCAGACCCCGCAGGTGGATAGTATCCTCGGGGATACACCGGCGTAGGAGGCGCAGAGGATGCTACCACTGAGGCACCTTGCTTTTGAGCAGCTTGATAGCGCTCCTGCTGCTCGTCGAGATCATTGGAGATCTCTTGGGGCTCAGTAATAGCCTCATCCTCTTCGGCCTCTTCGGCCTCGTCCGACTCGGAGACGAACAGGTTATGGTAACTCTTTTTGTAGGACAGACTCACGAAAAGGAGAGTCAGGGTCTGCGCGATACTTAGCAGCAGTAGCACACTCTTCAGCCCGTTTTTGTGGAGCCGATTTCGCAGCCTGGGCTCGAGCCTTACCTTCGTCTAAGATAAGGTTCTTGGAAAGCGAGCTCGTCGGAGCCGCCTTAGCCTCTGATGATTTCGAATCAATAGCAGGAGCGTCCTGCGAAGGAGCATCCTTTTGCAAGAGTAGGATCTTTTGTGGATCCCGAAGTGTCCCCTTTCGACTCCGATCCCGTTGTCATTGGGATGTCGAAGTCAGGGGACTCCGCACCAGGACTATGGCCCCGATAGGCGAACCGGGGGATCGGCCTGTCGTCGGACGACAAGTAGCGCGTGCGACTGCGTCGCGTGCTCCCTCCTTATGTGGCAGTAGGAGCGGTAGGCTCGCTGATTGCCTTGGAAGCCGCCTTGTGGGCTTCAGTGCGTGGAGTGTCATTGTCTTTCGCCACGGCCTTGGCAGTCTTCGACCTCGCGGTCTTTGACTTAGTAGGCGCTGAAGCGCCGTGGGATCTAGCCTTCCGTGACATGCCTAAGAGGTTGATGTGGAAACCTCGAGCGCCAAAGCGCTAAAAGGCTTGATAAAAGCTGCAAAGTCACAACGGTGGATCGTCGATGGATGTTGACAAGAGAAGGAAAGAGAGCGGCGCTCTCTTCCTAACTCCTCATTGGTTGGGGTGTTACGAAATTTAAGTGGGGGAAGATGTAACGGGGTTACATGAGGGGTACTCAGGATAGATTACCTCCTCCAGAAGTAAATACATTTCTGTGAGTATTCGTTTTATGAATACTCTGTCATAAGTGGTGTGGGCCACACCTCTGCCCTGTAGGTCGGGCGGCCTAGGGCCAACCAATATTATTGACTTACTTTTATATGCATATATAGAACAAAATATAGTTAATTAGTAATTTGTATTACAGACCAAATTACCTAATTAACCATAAATACACTCAGTCTAAAATCTACTCTAAACTGGCTATTCAGTCCCCCTCAGACCAGGGACTAGTGTAGTGAACCACCGTTCACTTAGAGTTTGTATACTCTTGATAGAATGCTCCCTCAAGCAAGGTGCTCGTAAGACCCAGTCACATGAGATTCTCTGATCTCGGATCTAGCGCAGAAACCCACAACGAATCATCCGACAATTTGTCCTTAAATAGATCTGATAAAAGCCTCATAAATGTTTCTCTGATTGATGTCATCACGACTTCCACTCGAACTTTGAATTCCTCGTTGTCAACAGATCGAATAATAGGGTTCCTTCTAGCGTCTTCCAGGTCTTTATTATCTTCACGTACTCATTCACCGACTTCATGAATCGAGAATACTTTCGAATATTTGCAGATAGCTTCGTCCTGTGTTGCGCGTGGGGCTTATGCCGTGATGACCCGTGTGTTCATGCTCGCCAGACGTACTTGATGAACGCAACTCGATATGATTCTCTGGAGAATTTGTAGTGATGCTGGTTGCCCTAGAAGTGTTGGTTGATGTTGACCAACAAATTGTAATGGATGCTCTTGCTCCGCAAGATTGGGTGTCGTCGTCAAATTTTAACTTGGTGTGAGTTGGCGAACTCAAAAGTGCTGTTATTGCCCCCGGTATTTCTTCCTAGTATGAACAACACGCCGACGGATAGGCTTCGAAAATTTGGTGTGGCCGAACCCATTGACCTCCCTTCATCTGGTGTCCGCAGACTGCTACCACGGCATACTTTTGTAGTACACAATTCATTCTGACCTTGACGGGGTGTAGGCGAACTTGGTGGCGATGATATGGGACTTTGTCGAAGTGAGCCGCTGCCTGACAGGCATATCTTTGCGTAAACACTTTAACGAATATGTTATACGTAATTTTACGTGAAACCGCAGTACGTTGAAAGCACTAATAAGAATAATGGTGGTGGTAAAGAGACCATCTACTTCTGCTTTTAATCCTATTGACTTCTGAGATAGCTAGTTTGGGAGCGCTGAGGTTTTTGATGATTAGTGGCCTTCTAGGGTTGTCAGAGGATTTTCAACCGATGAAGTGGCTTGAACCTCAATGTTGATCCTGTAGTTCTTGCGATAATCACAATATCTAACTTGTTTTAGACTATAGGATTGCAGCTACAAAATATAACACATGTACCTTAGTTTACTCTAAAACATAGTATACCTATCTGAAGCGTGCTTGACGTAGTGATTCTCTGCTGGCTCTTTTGCAGAGCAACGACCACGTTGTAAGGAGGCAGGAGTTACGATGCTGGACGACGTAGAGAGTGCTGAGAAGACGTCAAATGACGACGTTGAAGTAGGTGACGGCGTAATACTTCAACCCACTGAACCAGCGAACTTTGGGTACGACAGGATCTGCCACACGAAAAATAGCAACCGCAGAACATTGATGGGGCTTGCTCGGAAGGATTTGCTCCTGTAGATCATCAAGCCTGAGTATGAGAAACTCAGTGATCGCTCCTCGGCAGATTGGAAGATGTGGCGGGGTCACACTAGCACCTTGCTTGAGGAAGACTGATATCAGGAGTACACAAACTCCTAGCTAACGGTAGCTCACAAGTCCCTGATCGGATGGGACTTAATAGTAAGTTTTCGACTGTTTGTATTTTTGGTTAATTCGATAATTTTTCCTGTAATACAAATTACTAATTAACTAGTCTCCTTCATTTATCTAAATAAAAAGAAAGTCAAATACTGCTGGTTGGTCTACAGACATTCGATCTACGCGTCAGTAGTGTGTCCCACACAGCTGACTAAAGAGTATTCGCTTTGCGAATACTCTTTGTCACTGGTGTTTGAGATTGGTACAGTCGTCGATTTTCCGTACCTAAGATCTAAGTCGACGTGATCAAAACATTATGGAGTACTCGCCATCGCTGCTGCGGCTAGTAATATCGACTTGGCACCTCAAGACTTGTCATGTTCTTTGCTGCCGGGCTTAAAGTCCGCACGTTTCGCTTCCGCCCCCACACCGATCTCCATTGTATTGGTATGGCCATCTTGGAGGTCCGAGCATTACTCCGAACCGTTGAAAGTGCCATCAGCTGGGAATCCAACTTCAAATGGTTACAGGAGGAGAACAATGCTCTTTAACCCACACTCATTGATGCTCGCCATCACGCCTACGATCTTCACCATCGATTATATCGAGTGATCTCGGAGGTGGAACGTTTCGATCGATTTTATCAAAATTGATAGGGCAAGCTAGTTCGGAACCTGGCATTCTTGATTAGTCTTTTAGGAGAGAAGAAATATGAAGTCGAATGTCCAATCTTAGTGTGATCTCGCCACCTGCGATCAAGAATTTGCCATCCCTCACGCTGGCCATACCACTTTCGGCAACCATTACCAATTCGATCTTGGGTAGTCGCCCCTCGCTTAGACACCTTCGCGCCACAATCTGCTACGTCTCCAACCTTGAATACTAACTGCATTCGTTCCGGCATTATATGTCCATTGCATTTCCTTCAGCGTGATATTTTACCCTGTTGTTACATCGATCTCAAAAGATCAATGTCTTTGATCTGGTGACACATAGCCACCAGTCGGTTCACACATATCAAACACACCACCACGCATCTGATCTACCGCCGTCCGATAGATCGCTCGCTTATTCTTCGTGATGTGACCTACTCACACCACGATCTTGCCTCTTTACAGCTCCTCGTCTGACTGCATCACCTCGATTCGATGTCTATTCGTTTGATCTCGTAGATAGTCAAGTGGCAAGGCTCCGCAATTATGATTCTCAGCCGTGTTTGAGGACGGTCCGGGATGTGTCGTACGGGTTAGAGCTTAGAGACGTGTACCACCGGGAAGAGTCGATACTCTGTACCGGCGATCTCGAGACGCACTGCATATTCATCCACTAAATTCCAATACATGGAAAGGACCGTGCCACATGTGTGCCAGCTTACGTGCGTATCCTTCATTGACCCGATCTAGATACAACCATATTTGAGCTCCCACTTCGACCTCATGCGGTTGGGCAGTTTCATAATGTCGATCTACCTCTCTCTTGGATCGCTCGCGGGCCTGTTGATACTGCCTCTGGATACGGTATCGGGGTTCACGATCTCGTCTTCTCGTCGACCCCAATGGTATCAATTCTTCCAATGTAGACCGTGGATCCCAGTCGCGTAACAGATAAAACGGGATATCTCCTCGGATGCTATCTTGGGCGGTATTGAGTGCGAAGAAGAGACGCTCCGCGTATTCATCCCAATCTCACTGGCCACATCTTCAACATACATTTTGACTGCACGTGTCAATGTCTCCATCATCCCTTATGTCGTGTAATTCACTTGTGGACATCCTCGTAGCATTCTTGATAGCGGTTACGCCCCATTTAATCACTAAAGTTTCTACAGGCACCGTACCATCCAATGTCGCCAACCTGTGAACTGTGAATCGTTGCTTTTCTGTACAAAGCATACCTGTGATAAGGAGGTCTACGATTTGCAAAATTTAGTGGGTTTGATATTCAGTTTTGCTTTTAACTGCCTGTGGATTTAGGTGATTGACTCTCGCGAGCAATAGCCCTGGTTTGAATAAGTGAAATTGCTGGAAATTACACCTCTTCATGTCTACGTCGATCATAACCCATAGTGAATTTGGCATAATGTAAAAGAAGGTGAACAGCGGTGAGTGACAAAGGTTTACCAACTCATCTACAGGCGGTACATCTTCGTCTGCCTTTCGACCTGGGTGTACACTGGGAATCTACCTCGCATGGCGATGAAACCGAAGTTAAAGCCATACCTCGAAATACGCCAGCAAGCTACTTCACAGTTCCTTTGCTCAACACGTTATTGTCAATTCGCAGTGAAACTATAAATGTTTCGTGTTTATATCATACATTGTGACTGATGGAGGGCGCAATTCAGGGTACAGTGGCGTTCTAGAAGACGAAGATTCTCTTGTTACTGTTGCCGGTTGTCTTACACTAACCCCATCCATTGGACTTGCGTACTGATGTACGTAGCTTCTGACGTTGTCTCCGAGGGGTGTGCCTCATCCGGGGCAGCTATCTGTAACGATATTTCCACCGAATTCGGATCCACCGACACTGAATCTGAGACTGCGTTGTTGTTTAATGCTTGCGACTCGCGTGCCTCTTGTTGCTGAGCTGCAGTGGTCATTCTATCAGCTAATCTCGCTTGCAATCGCGCCGCTCTGGCAGATACTACCATATTCCTTGTCATATCTGCCTGTCACACTAGAAAATGATCAGTGTCGTTCTTACCAGGGTTGAACCCGCAATCCCTAGTTGCTCTTGGTACTGAGGAACCGGTGATTGTATGACCACCAAGTAAGTTTTCATCCACTGGGATAAGACTGTCAGACTGATCTCCGGGCGATACACTGCCGCACTGGTCTACGTCTCACGCCTGGCTCCGTCTTCAGGTTGTTCTTAGTATGCCTGGCTTCTTCTTCAGACCCACTTCCCAACTGTGATAGTGATCCCCAGGTATACCAGCCAACTTGCCAAACACTGCGTGTATTCTTACGGCTCTTTTACGAACACTAGCTCGCCCGCTTCTGTCTTTCAGTTCTTATTTCTGACTGACCCTCTTCTCTCTGCTGCTATAGCCACCGTTCGACTTCTTCTACCTCGTTAGCGTCTCCCGGTGTTTTGTACCACGCATTGCTACAACCTTCATCTTCGTACAACCTCCCAAGACCTGTTACACGTGTCGACATTCCTCATCCACTCTCAATTGTCCAGTGGCCGATGTTTGCTCTACAGTCGTCTTCCGACACAAAAGGAATTTTCAGCAGCGTAAAGCGATTGGGGAGTCCGACAGAACCCTCGACACTATCTGGTAACACTTTGCTAGTCGATCGGTGGTTGGTTATGCGAAGGGGTCAGCATTCGATTCCAGTAGGTGATGAGGTTTCATTTTCCCCCTTCATTGGATTTCCTATGCGCTGCGCTTCACATCGCAGAGCACATACATGTTGTTTTGACAACTTTAGAGTTCCTGTATTATTGCTGGCATTACTTCTCAGAGCGACATGCACACATGTTACGGTTTGAACTGCTTCGGTCTTTCATTCGGTTGTTCCTGCACTGGCATCGTGAAGTGCGGAGCTTTTTCAAAACGCTGATTGCTTTCCGCGCCATGAAGTCGCACGGGTGGACTCAGAAGGGGGCATCCTTCGTCCACATAGCCGCCGACAAATCGACGCTGTGGCGGCAGATTTCAACTCCTCGCTCGTACCCGAGGAGCATACAAACGGCGGTCGTCGCTCGCGATCGCACAGTGCCAGCAACCTGATGGACTCGGTACATAAACGACTTTGTTCATCATCACCACGATCATCTCCGCGTTCATCTCCGACGCCATCCCCCCGGAACTCGGGTTCTAGCTTGTCGTTTACAATATCATCACCAAACAGTCGTGGATTCGGCAGTGGTCATAGCACTCCAACGTCAGATTACAAGACTGGAGACAGCTTCCAGTTGGACCGGAGTAAAACGCAGTATTTCAGAAGACTTCGTGAAACACCCGTTATCAGTACAACCCAAGATGGATGTCAACATTCAAACAAAGTTTAATCGACTCCTGGAGTCGATCTATATCGCTGCCAAGAAGTACATTGATCGTCAAAGTGAACACGGTAATCTTGTACGAAAGCAGACGATGAAGGCGACATGGAAGAAAAAAGGCATGCTACTCAAGCAGGGCTTCATATACAAGAACACATGGAAAAACAACAAAATAGGGTATGCAGACACGGAGCACGGCCCCATCAAGCGTGAAATTAATGTTATCGGCAGTGCGGTCTCGGAGATGTCAAACCAGCTGGATCACTGTTTCAAAGGTGAGGAGCTTCTTGGGGAGAGCGTGCAAAAGGCAAAAGTGCCGCCCCACAGTTCAAGCGGATGGAAGCTTCTAGAAGCTTCCACAACCGCTCTACATCTGTTTTCTATATTGTCTATACCTTACTAACTTTAAGTATTTCCTAGGCTATCACCTATTGGTCATATTATTGACCAATCCTGTTACTCTCACACTTCCTCTGGCTTGCGCGCCTATCTGGATTTGTCATTCCCGAAATAGAGCAAAAGCCGCAAGGTCGCCTGCCGTCAATTTTCGCTGGGATTAGTCAGGCCACCTGTCCCTTCGCTTCTCTACGATTGCCTGGTCACTGGTGGCTTGGATAGGTCCCTTGAGACGATAGTGGTATCTTCGGTGGTAGCTCCCGCGATGTCTCCTGCGTAAGCGGCGCCCGCTTCATCACTTGACCCGTCCCTTGAGCAGACCGTGTCCCCTCCAGTCGAGGTGCCTGAGCGTGGCGATCCAGCCACGGACCTGAACGCATAGGAGGAGGATCTATGGGAAGATCTCCGTGGAAGCACTCTGCCTGTTGTCCAGTCTCCGACTGCTAGTTCTTCTCCCGCAACGTCACCTTTGGGTCCCCGCTCATCGCCATCTCCTCCGGTTGATGTCTCGACCAAAAGTTTCGTGCCCACACGCCTTCATGAGTTGATGTACGAGGTCGAGTTCAAGTGGCCGTCGGACAGCGAAGTAAATGACAGCTCTACAAGCAATGTTGATGCGGGTGACCAAGAGGGCTCTGAAGAACCGGCTGAATTGGCTCCTGGAACGGGACTTTACAACAACAGTGATGAGGAGGAAGCCGATCGACCGCGACGCTCTCGGTTACGTCGCGGAGACGAAACCTCTCATTGGCATCCTCCACTTCCTGAGCCTCCCGTAATGCATCCTTCGACGAAACATCGAAACAGTTACGTACCGAAACCCGACTGGGATTACGATGTGTCGTCTGAAATAGTGCGTTTGCTGGATGTCCAGGGGGAGATACCGCATCGTTGCTATCTAGTACACTGGAAGGACCGTCCTTTGCAGATGAGCTGGGATTGGATGGAGCGTTTGGATAACCCCTCGTGTAGGCCGATGATGCAGCAAGTTGATGAGTGGAAAGCTTCTGGTGATGATATTCCTTTCACGGCTTGGGCTGGTGAACGTGACAGTGCGTCGGAAGCTGGGACTTGCTTCATGGATGTTCTTAGAGCAGCGTTGTACTATCTTGGTCAGTCAAATCTTGTTACTATGGCGATGTGGGATGCCTTTGAGGATACCCGGCCTACTGCTATCAAGTATGGAGTTTCACGTGAAGATGTGTCCGAGTTTTTCAAGCTTCTTCAACGGCAGAGTATTCCCTTGGATTACGACCATCTTCATCGGGATATCTTGTCAACTTCGAGCGCTAATGTTTCCACCCTTCATGACTTTTGTCAAAATCTTGCCCCAGGTGCTTACTTGGTTAGTGCAGGCCAAGATGGGGTGGGTCACTGCTTCGTCGTGGTTTCACGTGGACCTGGCAACGACTTCTAGCTTTGGATCAGTACGATGAAGAATAAGATCCTCCGGTGACTGTTCTACCGCTGAGTAATCAGCAATGGATTCAGCATGTGAAATGGGTCACCCGTGTCGAGATGAAGCATGGCTACAAGTGTCGTCCCGGTAAACGCATGTCGAAGACGCAACGGAAGCTACAGAAACGTCTGAAGATGCAGGGGCAACAACAGTAGGGGATGTAGTACGAGAATACATGTAGGCCTTTGAGCCCCCCTTCATTTTGGTTGCTCTCATCGTCGCCTTCGCTTCTTCCGTCTTCCTTCTTCGAATTTTGCTATAAGGTCTGGGACTTGCGAGAGATTATCCACTGGATCCCATGTTGATTGCTCTTATCCCACCCACTCCACAAGGAATTCAGTACGTCGTTTCCGGCGACGCTTTCCCTTGATGCTCTTTATCACATGGCCAACGCTTCCGTCAGCATGTATCACCTCGCTAGGTTTAGCCAGCCGTGTTGGCTCCTTCTATGGCTTCAACGACCCCGTGTTGAAAACTGGGTGGAGCTTGTTTCCTGCTTGGATATTGAGCTCGTATGCATGGTTGTGTACCTTTCGTACGACTGTGTATGGTCCGATCCATTTCGGACCAAACTTGGACGAGTTGGGTAAGCCAGTGTACTTCGGGTCAAGGTTCCTCGTACTCAAATACACTTGATCGCCAACGTTGAATACTTGTTCCTCGCGATTCCGGTCGTAGATATCACGCATCCTCTCTTGAGCTTGAGCGAGTGCTTCTCGACATCGAAACAGTATCGCATTCTGGCGTTCTTGGAATTCGGCGCCGCGACGACTCTTGGGCACGTTCTGACACTGTTCCGCTGCAAGTTGAAGTGGATTCAAAGAGATATACCCTAGATCAGCTTCGAAAGGTGCAAGTTTGGTGCTGGAGTTTACTGTTGAATTGATGGCAAACTCGGCATTCGCGAGATGTTAATCCCAGTCATTTTGCAAAGGTCCCACGTAGCTTCGTAGATATTCCTCGAGCGTGCGATTCGTTCGCTCTGTCTGTCCGTCTCCTTGGGCACGGTGTGCTACGATCATGCTCAACATCGTTCCGACTGATTTGAAGATGTGTTGCCAAAAAGCGGAAACGAATTTCCTATCTCGATCTGATACTATGCTTGTTGGCATTCCGTGTAACTTCCAGATGTGATCAACAAAAAGTTGTGCTACACCTATAGCTGTCACAGTTTTCGTGGTGGGCACGAAGTGGCAACGCTTCGTCAGGCGATCGACGACAACCCAGATGGAGTTGACTTTGCGCTTTGTCTGTGGTAAGTCTATGATGAAGTCCATCGAGATTGATCTCCAGCATTCATCTGGTATTTTCAGTGGTTCGAGCAAGCCGGGAGCTTTTGTCAGCCTCGGTTTATTCCGTCGGCATGGCTCCCAGTCTGCAATGAATTTTTGGATTGACTTCAGCATCTTGGCCAAGTACCAATGGTGCACTAGCTTCAGGTACGTTCTTTCAGCTCCTGGATGCCCTCCATAGTTTGCGTCGTGACATTCTCCAATGATCTGTTGTCTCAACTTGGCAGCGTTGGGATCAACGATTCGGGGACTGTCATTTGCTGGAGATTGGTACTGCAATAGGCCGTGTTCTTCGAAGTAGCATCGGTACAACTTCCGATGCTGTTTACGCTCTTCGGATTTCAGAGTTGCGGAGCGCTGCTTGATTGCAGCTAAGATGGTCCTTACTTCTCGATCCTTGTTGTATGTTTTCTTGATCTTCGAGATGATATCCGAGTTCATGACCACATCGCTTATCGCCAAGCTGAATGACGTATCATTGAAACTGGTAATGCTCAAGTCGTGGAAGAACTTGGTCTCGGGTTGCAGATCTGGCCTTCGACTCAGTGCGTCCGCAATTCCATTCTTCGCACCTGGAAGATATGAGAATGTTGGTTGGTACTCAGCGAGGATATCGTGCCACCGCGCTAAACGACGATTCGCCATCTTCTGAGTGAATATACCCTCAAGATTTTTATGATCTGTTTCGACGATTGGTGGTTTATCCAGACAGTACATCCGAAAGGCCGCAAGTACATTGACGATTGCCAAGAGTTCCTGCTGCTGTGGTGGGTAGTTGAGCTCCGCGGGTTTCATCTTGCGACTGGTGTAGGTGATAGGACGCTCAACCCCGTTCACGACTTGGAACAAGACTCCACCGACAGCGAACTTACTGGCGTATGTACGAAGATGCATTGGTTGACTGAAATTTGGCAGGTGCAGCACTGGAGGATTGCACAACCGTCGCTTTAACTCTTTAAAGTTCTTCAGCAGTTCATCATTGAAGTGAACTTTTGCATTGCGCTCGTTCTTCTTTTTGAGGAGCGCGAACATTGCTGCTGTTAACGTGGCGTATTCTGGGCAGAAACGCTGGACGTATCCAGTTAGACCTAGAAAGCTGTGGAGCTCCTCTTGTGTTCGTGGTACCGGCCAGTCCTTGATTGTCTGCACTTTATCGGGATCCATTCGCACACCGTTTCGTCCCACAAAGTCTCCGAGGCATGGAATCTCTTCGGCACAGAAGACACACTTGGAGAGCATAACGAAAAGCTTGTTCTCACGCAAAATGTCTAGTGTCTCGCGTAGCGCATCCAGATGCTCTTCGATTCTTCGTGACTTTGTGAAGATGTAGATATCGTCATAGAACGATTTCGTGCTCTTCAAGTCTCGGAAGATCTTCGACGTGAGCCTGTGCATTGCTGTTGGCGCGTTGCAGACTCCCATTGGCAGCACCAGATACTCCCAAAGACCATTAGGGGCCTGGAAGGCAGTAAACTTAATGTCTTCCTCACGCATGCGCACCTGATAATACGCAGACATCAAATCCATTGTGGATAGCCAGTATGATCCTGCCATCGCGTCTAAGATGTCTTCTTTCCGCGTCGTTGGGATGCTTTGCCGCACTGTGTTGGAATTTAAATACCGGTAGTCGTGGACTATCCTCCAGCCGACTGGTTTCCTAACACAAAACGTTGGTGCTGCGTGCGGACTGATGCTTGGTCTGATGAGTTTCTTCTTCACCATGTCGATGAGCCATCGTACAATTTCACGTTGCGGCTCTGGTGATTGTCGCCACTGCTGCCTGTACATCGCGAGGTTTGGATCCTTCCCATCGATCCGGTGCTCGATCTCGCGTTTCTCTGGTAAACCTTCAGGTAGTTCCGGGCGAAACACATTATCCTTGTACTCCATAAGAAGATTGAAGGCAAGATTATCTTGAAAGCTTTCCCACTCGGTTTCAAGATATCGTTGAGCTTTTGTGGTTACGCCACTGGCTGGTTAATCTTGCCGTTGCAGTGTACGAGCGACCCGCTTGATCGTCTCGTTGGACAGCACTAACATAAAGTCTGGTTCTTCGATTGACTTGGTCTTGATTCTCAGGAACTTCTTCAGCTTCTTCCTTGTGATGTACTTGGTTGGTACACCTATTTCATCAACAACAGCCATCATGAACATCTTCTCCACGATGCTGTCTTTTCCCCGGATACTGCAGCCGTCCTCTACACTCGCGGCAGTATCCTCACACTTAGACGACTCCGAGTCGTCATTCACCGCCGAACCCTTGCCGGCTAACGTGTCTTTCTGTTGTTCTCGAACAACAGTTGGGCTCACCTTCTGCACTGCGTCACGAGCAAGTTTGACCACGGATGTCACATCCGTTTCCAGCGCGGCGCCTCGACAGGAATCGGGTCTTTTCGCCGATAGGCCTTTCGCCTCGACAGATCTCCGAAGCTCGGAGGCGATCACCGGCCCGCCTTCCTCGATCGATCCGCAGATCTCGCCTGCTCGTTCCCAAGCGCAGAATCTTCGATCTTGTTCCTTTGATTTGTCGACCTCTCCAGTCAATCTGTGGTTGCATGTCCTCAAAGAATGGAATTTCGAGGATGCAGTCAAATTCTTCTGGTGTGGCGTAGACGACGGCGACACACTTGTACGCCTCACTCAGACCAGATATCTTAATCGCTACGGATATTACTTCCAGTTCCGTCTCTACGATTTGGTTGTCTCCAAGTTTGACTCGAATGTTCTTGTCCTCGAATTTCTTCGTCTCGAACTGGTGCTCATTGATCCACCTTTTCGACACATATATCGTGGTTGCCCCACAGTCTAGTAGTATTCTCCGAGTCAGGATGGTTTTACCATCCATACTGATTTCCCCCGTAACGGAGAACAGTGGACGTGACATGTAAATCAGAGGGTTTTCACAAAGAATATTAAGGCTGACATTCTCGATCTTAACGGTTCTGGTTACGCTCTCGACCACGCCAGGACCCTCTTTCACTGACGTGGTTGACCTTTTCCCTGCTTCTCCTAGTCCTTCTTCCAGATGAAACAATTGGCTTTGACGTGTCCTGGCTTCTTGCAGAAAAACATGTACGACCCTCGGTACGCTTGGAGTCCGTCTTCGGTTTGAAGCGTCCTTTTCCTCGAAAAGATTTCTCCTTAAACGGCTTTCCATGTTTGACTGTGAGTTTGTTCAGCTTCTTTGTTTCTTGACGGGCTTGGCGGTCGCGTGTGTCGTCGATGAAGTGAGTTACCTCATACTTCACTGCAAGATCCATCGCGTCACTCAATGTTTCTGGGTTCTCTAGCTTCACATAGCTTCGCGTGCGAGGCTTCAGACCATTGGCGTAACACAACACCTGGTCGAGCATACTCATGCCTTCGACCCGAAAAATAAGTGCCGAGTACTCACCATTGTAGGACTCGATATCTGCTGTCTGCTTCAGTCGCTGAAGCTTCTCACGTAGGACAGCCTGGTAGTTCGACGCTTCGAAGTGTTGGAGCACATGCTCACGGAAAATCCCCCACATGTGCTCCTCACTTCTCGTCGTCGATGACCAATGTAGGAACCAACCCGAGGCCGGCTTTTCCATGGTTGACCCGGCGATCCCTGGTAGACGTGTGCTTGCGTCTTCGATGGTGATGTTGTTGATCCTACACGCGTTCTCCACTTGGAATAGCCATCCTCCCCCCTCTTGCCTGTGAACTTAGGCAGGTTGCTAGGCACTCGTGTACGTTCTACCATTGCTTGGTTCAGCCGATCGATCTCGGTGAGTAGCTGGGCATTTGTCGGCATGGGCTTCTTGTGATCCGGTTGCTGGGACCAACAAGTGCTACCAGTGTTTCAGAGGTGAGGAGCTTCTTGGGGAGAGCGTGCAAAAAGCAAAAGTGCAGCCCCACAGTTCAAGCGGATGGAAGCTTTTAGAAGCTTCCACAACCGCTCTACATCTGTTTTCTATATTGTCTATACCTTACTAACTTCAAGTATTTCCTAGGCTATCACCTATTGGTCATATTATTGACCAATCCTGTTACAATCACTCTCAGGGAACGCACGTGGTACTGTTTAATTGTTTTTCTGTAGATAGCGGCTACCAGAAGTTTGTTCTATGTGCTCCGACTTTTGAAGAGCAACGCGAGTGGATAGAAGTACTGACCCAGAATGCAACTGCGGAAACTGCAGAGCGAAAAGACAACGAGACACTATCCCAGTTGGATTTGGCGGAGGTGTCGGACCAGTTAGAGTGACTGGCAGGGAAGAACTCGACTGCAGATGAAGTCCCAGAGAATTTGTTGCCGTACTCGGTGCTCGCCGTGAAAGAGTGCGTGATTCGTGTGTTCTAAACGGATGAACGTATAAAAGCATTCTAACTCGTCTATCACTTTGTTTCAGGGATACCTGGCGCTAAATTCCGACTTTGATGACTTCATAACATGATGATGACCATAACTGAAGTTTGTTAGCCGGTATATGTTTTTCTTAACTAAATGCCTGTAGTAGTGGGTACGCCAACTCTCCAGCTATTACGGATTAGCTGTGGTCTACCTCGATATGTCAAGCGATTACTTGTAGGATCAGACATATATTCTTCAAAAGTTCAAGAGTTCCCATGTCTAGTTTGTCACATTATAGAGTCCTAATATCACTAGACGCTGCTAATCGATCTGACAAAATACCTTTTCTTGCAGCCGATACCAACGACACGAATTGATCTGAGTATCCATTGAAATGATGTCTTGGGCCTAAGTGAACCACAGAGCAGTCCGATCAAGAGATACTAGAACGCCTGGTTGGATCGTGAAAGGAGCGTTGTTTAAAGTGAGCTATTGTTTTTTTTGCAAAGTGGGATACCTTAGTTAACCGTTTCCGCAAAGATAACCAGGAGACCGATGTATGAAAACAATGCGATGGACTCGTAATGCTTCTACACGCAATACTATTGCTGTGCGCAGTATACCCTGCATGGAGAGTGCTGATGGTGCACGCTACCATGACTTCAGTTGATCGAACAAATTCTTCGAAGTAGATGTAAAATTTCTAGTACTTGAAGTACTACTACTAGAACATCGTATTACCAGCAACACACCGAAAGTATGTACAGTAAGATGTTGATCTGTATTAACCGTGTGATTGTGTTCAAGAACTGTTGCGCTATCATCATAATAAGCAGAGTACCTACGAGCAATCATGCAAAGTCTATACCGCCGCCGTGCCAAACTGAGCTCTGTACTTCGCGTTGTACAGTTTCCAAACATCCAGGTTAACCTCTAACGCCCAGTTTCTCGATTTAGATAGTCCCAACGACTTGAACACCGCAGTGGGCGTTTTCCTATCCAACAACCATTGGTTGATCAGCGACTTTTGCAGATTGTTAGCCATTGCCTCCGTGTTTGGATTCTTCTGAGCCGCAACTATCATTTGTGACAGTTTTTCGTCGTTGAAGTTCTTGGTCAAAGTCTCGAACAAAGTAGTTCTCTCTTTGGGATACTTCGCGTTGAAATCTTTCATATAGTTGACCCACGTACTCAACTTCGGGCTGGCGAACAAGTCATCCATGGTATGGAGGTTTAGAGTTCCCCGAAATACGTCGTTAGGCAACACGCCTTTATTCAACAGCTTCACAAGTTCTTCATCTGTCGTGAACAACTTGGACGTGAATATCTGCTGGTTAATTGCGTAGATCTGTTTATACTTTACCCAAACAGGGCCGTTAGCCTGGAAGGGCAAGTTCGCCTTTCCTGTTAGTCCCAACGACTTGAAAACATCATTCGGTGTTTTCTTATCCAGCAACCATTGATTGAACTGCGACTTTTGCAGATTGTTAGCCATTGCTTCCGTGCTTGGATTCTTCTGAGCCGCAACTATCATTTGCGACAGTTTTTCATCGTCGAAATTCTGGGTTAGCGTCTTAAAAAAAGTAGTTTTCTGTCCAGTATACTTCGTGTTGAAATCGTCCATATAGTTGATCCACACGTTCAACTTCGGGTTGGTAAACAAATCATCGACCTGGTCAAGCTTCAGCGTACTTTTAAATACGTCTTTCGGCAACACTCGATTATTCAGAAGTTTCACAAGCTCGTCATCTGTCGTGGTTAACTTGGACGCGATCGCTGGCGTGATCTTCGAAACGAGTCCCTCAGTAAGCTGAGCAGTAACGCCCGACGGAATACCTCGTTCTTCAGTGTCCAAGTCAGTCGTAGAACTCACTCTCAGTAGGCGACCACTTGGAATGTCGTCTTGGATCAAAGTAGCCTTGCTCGATTTTGAAGTCGTCACGAATGCGTCGACATTTGTAAAAGTGACAGCACCGAGGAGCACAGCACACAAAAGCCGCATACTGGGGATAGTTTTACTCCTTGTCTTGACTTGTGAGTGTGGGGAAGCGAATTGCAGAATGACGATATGGCACACCTGTCATGAATTGATCACGACAAGGAGACAGCTAATGTGTACCGTTTACGTAATTACGGCTGGGATCACGGGATGGATTGCGTGGTTAGACTCTGTGAATGTTTGCCTCACCTCGCCATAGACTCTTACCGTGACTGGTGTACTCAAAGGTGTGATTGCATTGCAACAAGCAACTGGCACAATTGCTATCGCTACAGTGTCTTCCCCAGAACAGCTAAAGACAGACTGCGAATTAGTTTAACCTCGCACTGTGTTGCGATGTGTACCGAAAGGTTTTTGAGATAGTTAATTAACCTGGGGGACTAACACTTGCCGCAAAACTGTATCTGAACGAAACATATGTACACTAGAGATCTTGAAGAAATGAATTGCACATGTTCGATATTAATAGTGTACATCCTTTAATCAATAATACAGATACAGATGACCTCGGAGAAATGCGCCAACAGTGATCACCATCCTCCATAGTAAACCAGAGTCATGTTGCCACATTCACGGTACTTAAATGAACATCCTTCTTCATCATGAAAGCAACTGTACTCTAGTATGAACCAGTGCACCTATTGAACTTTAATAAGATTTACACCTACGGAGTATAATAGTTTGTATGTAGCATGCATATTAACTCGACTATTTACATTTTGATACCAAGTGAGAATGGATGCCTTTATGTATCTAGGCTTGAGGTTAAGGGTTGCAAATTTACTCGTGCCACATGCACAAAACTCGACGACGTGCCGACCTTGTTCATTTCAAATATAGCAGTGCTATGTATCCTCTACTCATGGGGTGTGAATAGAGGGTACTGTACTGTGTACATGAGTGCATGCCACAATCAGTACTCATTGTGTACAGTATAAATAATACAGTAGTGTTAAAATGGCATTTGCAGGAACAGCGTAAGGTAATATGAAAAACCTTCCACTGGAACCACTGAAGATAGGGAACAAGTATGAAGGAGCTACGTAAGTATGTCCATAGAACTGTATGCATATCCAAGATGCATATGATGATACTTTCACAAATAGAAGACGGTGTGGCACATCGTGTCCGCCACAACAAAGCTTCAAGTTGTCCTCACTCTGTAGGGTAAATGCAAAGCAGGAATCCTGTCAGGATGGGATTTCAGGCTGGATTTCTGAGGAAACTCGATGGTCAGGGAACCTGTGCAACAGTATGTTGCCGGTAAGATGAGGTTTAGCGTTAAAGGTATTGTAAAGTAGTGAGATTTTGGAGCATGGTGGGAGTGGCTTTTCCTCAAGTTCTGATGATAAGAGGAGGCCCATGTCTCCTCGAAAAGACAGATATTCCAATCTTCCATCCCAATCCCAATAATTTCAGCCCACAACCCCATTTTGATGTGTCCTTCCTTTTGTTACCCTAGGTAGCAAAACCAAGTCAGAAGAAGGAGCAGCTGTGTGCACACGTGATTTGACTTGTTCAAGTAAAACTTTCAGGAGGTTTTAAGTGAATATTTACCATATGAGTTTGCATCTAGAAAATCACCACCGATCTCAACAACGATGAAGACACGACTAAAACTACCGTAGACACCGGAAGGTACACATCTTAATTTGAAAAAGTGCTTCAGAGAATCTGGCATGTACAAACGACAGTTTGCTACGCGAGATTATAGGGTCCAGCGAAACAGGAATCGTCGAGGAAGAATCATTATCAGTGGAGCAAAGCTGTTATAACTTTGAAGAAGCAGGAATAAGACAGTTGAGGGCTGACACCATGAGAGTACACATGTTACCTGAAACAGTGAAGAATGGAGTACTATTGGGCCAACGCCTTGATAGTATAACAAAACTACCCGACCACCAGCCGAGGAAATCAGTTGCAGCCATGAGACTAGCAAGACAATCGCCATTGGTAGCGCCATTTATATTTTGATACTTGATATTCGCTAGTAAATTCACAATTCGGTACATATTGTTAACTTTATTTAATGCACAATAATTATGTATTCAATTATTAATTCCAGGACATCAGTGAGTTTTCGACCTATTTACTGTTTGAACATATCAAATTGTTGGTACCTTTAATACACAATAATGTCAATTATCAGTTTTTAAATTCTCAAGAAAATAAGTTTTCCAAAATAGGGTACTTTGTTGTCAGAAGATAAATCATTTGCAGAAACTTCAAGGTCTAGTTGTAGTATACTTCAAGGTCATGTTGCAGTTGCACCCTACTACGATCTCAAGGTGAAGAGTGCAAGCAGATGAAAGCAGATGAAGATGGGATTACCCACAAGCTGCGGTTCAGAACAACGAATCGCAAGAAGTGCGCAAGTGTCCACAATTCAGCTGTTGGAGCACTCGTATTTGAGTCGTAGAAGAGTTCTAACGAGTTTAGCAAAATACATGTCATTCTTGAAACTTCACTACCAAGTTGACTCGGTACCATGCCTGGTCAGCAGCACCCGCAGACGCAATCTCACGAAGTGAGAGTCCAAGTGCTGATAAATCCGTAGCGTCGAAATTTTGGGAGTGCCTGCAACGCTTCCTCCTACCTCAAGGGTTACCATATCAACAACCTTAAAGTTGTGACATTTGTTCATGTTGGTAGTCTAACGAGCATGCTGGTGATGTTCGTGCTGGATACGAGAACCGTCATAATTTTTAATTATATAAACTACTATGTTATATATATTAGCTTTCGCTGGGGTTTCCCGCAGACGCACACGTTGTGGCCCGGGCCCCATATCGAGTGGCGTACTGAGTTCCATTCCATGGATATTCAGCTCATCGACTTCGAGAACGCTGTCTTTGCTAGTGGCCCGTGTCATGATTATGTTTGACCTGACTCTGTACACTCCGCGCTTGATTCTGGCTTCGAGTGGGTCGGGGTTCTTTCTGTTCAATCCTAGCGGTCTTGATTGCTGCCTCCATAGATTTCATTAGGTCAATAGGAAAGGCAAATGGATGCATGTACGTAGTAGGTATCAGTACTTCCCATCCAACTTGTATCTTCCGTGATCTGAGGTAGGCATCCTCTTGTTGAACAGGGCATTTTTCAACTTTCCCGCCACATGCCTGATGTTTTCTGTATTGCATGCCCAAATGACACACTGATCAAGTGGTACGCTGATGTCGCAGGGATATTTATGTACTGCAAGATCAGTTGTAGTTTTTGTCTGCCGAAGCTTCTTTGAAGTCGACCGTGATCGGCCGCAACCCTTCGGCTTGGGAACGCTGTAAATATCAACTTGGCGCATTGGTATGGGTGAATCTGCAGATAATTGTGCATCATTAATTAGATTTTCGTCATTAATCTTTTCAGGGTCGCCGCCTTCTGTCGCTGGTTTGCGATATGGGATAGCTGCTGATGCCTCCTCAGAGTTCTCCTCTAGTTTGCCGTTAGGAATTAATCTTTGTGATAAAGGGGAAACTTCCGCCTAGGATTCTGTCGTGGTCACTGCAGCCATCCGCGCAACTATCGCTACCAGGTGTTTCCAACGTTTCCATTATACTAACGGTACTCATCGTGTCTGCAGGATTCAACATTGAATGCATATCTGATTCAGCGAAGTTGATGTCCCCTTCATCTTTGTTGAGGCTGTCTTTATGCTTTCGACTCGATCCTATTTCCACAACAAGGTGATGTGTTGAACATCCACTTGGTCTCTTTCCACGCACGCAGGTTTTGATAGAAATCCGCACTGGATAGTTCAGAAAGATGCTGGAGAAGAGGTTCTAACATTGCTTTTGCGTGTAAGTATTTTTCTACAGAAGAGAGCACGATTTGGTTTGCTTTTTCATACCAACGCGGCCGAACACATACGACCTGCTTCTCTGCGTCGGTCAAGTGATTCATGGTTGCATCATTGTTAAATTTATGTGCTTCAACGTAATTTCTATACAACATTAATATTTTCTTCAGCGATATTAACTTTGTCACGTTCACAATAGGTTGCTAAGCATTGGCTGCAGAAACAATATCTTCCATTACGCTCAAGGATACGTATGTAATCCGTCGGTTTGGAATCGATATAGCAGGAAGGGTTGTAAACCCATGTTCTCTGATCGCTGTATACATTAGGTAGCAGGTTACTTCTGAAGAACAGACATGTAGATGTCTGATTCGAGTAATAAAATTTCCGAATTTCCAAATTGAACACTAAAAATCAGCACACAGTTGTTCTCCATCCAATTAAGGATTTCTTCATTTTTTCTTCACCGTCTCTAAAACGAACAGTCTGCTGGTCAGTGCCCTCAGATACATAGGCACACACATAAGCCCTTGATGTAGAGTGTTGATAACGGTCATCTCGTGTCGCGATCGGCATATCGATTTTTGTTGAGTCCTAGCAGTATCTCCAATTGTTTTCAGTGGACTCGATCCTGTTTATCCTCGTATTTCCGCAGTAAAATGCTTCCCACGAAAAACGTTAGACCACATTTCACTACACGAATTACGGTTTTTCTCGAAGTTGGCGAAGAAAGCTTGGTTTTGTTGGTTCTGCAGTATAACTGTAATGCATCGTAGTCAGTGTTGTAATGCCCCTCCGTACGGCTATTTTACAGAAGTAATTAGATATAATGTCGTAAATGAAATGCAAAGTATTCATCACCGGTAGAGCAACTTCGTCATCATATTGAGAAACCCTTCACTCTGTACAACCTTGACACGATAAACAGGTCGTCTCATGACGTTTTCAATACGAAATGGTATGGAACTGACAAAGCAAAACTTGGGCTTCCGGAAAGCATTCCTCAAGCACTTGCCGTTCGACAAAGTCTTTGTCGATGACCACACTACTCACCTCATTGGACCTTTTCCCTTGATATAATCCAGAATATTTTTCATTGTGACTGCATACTCGTTCAAATTGATGAATCCACGACAGGAAAGCCTAAGAGAAAGCGAAGTTGCTGTGGTCACTAAGTATGCAGCAATGGGATTTAGTGACTGCAGTTTGGAAGTGGATGAAGTGTGGTTGTGAGTGACATGTACTGACCAAGGAGAATTCCAGATTAGTAGTCTGCGGACTTCTAAGAATTGCTCGTGCATGAGTGCACTCTCCTCATCGAGGAGATGAACAATAGTCAGACTAGGTCAACGGGGGTTTTACTGCTCGAGAAGCTTCCCCTACACAACAACACTCGATAAACTCAATTCATTCTAAAATTCGACCTGAACTACTCAAGCAAGTGTTCTTTATCTATTCTACCCAACAACTACTTATTGGATTCTTCGATTTGACTCAGAACAAGTAACATTGTGCTAAAAGAGACTGTAGTTTCTCTTAAAGCCTCTATCAGTTCTATCAATTGCTGAAGTGATAACAAAATCCCTGTGCAATAGTACGAAGAATTGAGCTAGAAACTATGGTTGCTACAGATAGAAAGGCTGAAATATGTATAGAGTCGCCCAAACTAAAGTTGCTCAAACCGAAAATAAAAGTTGTTATATCGTACGAAACAAATGATACACGAGATTGTTTATGTATTCATTGCCAAGGTTTCTCCTCACCGCTCAAACTTATCTTTTGTACCTTAGTCTTCGTGACGATAGCGCACGCGACATCCATATGACCTTGGATAACAAGCACCTCACTCCCTTCAAGCTGTCGAAGAGCTGTAACATATCCTTCAGTCTATCTTCACCAGAGGCGTAGCCAATGATATTTCGAATTAAATTCCTCGTTTGATCTGGCGTCACCTAGCAATCTATATAAAATATCAAACGGACAATATTATAATATACCTATAAACCTTCAATGTAACTTACAAATGAAATACACTAACCAATGCGATCGTTCAGGAAATTGGTTATGTGCGTGGAAGAGACTCGTGCTTCCGCCAAATTCATCACATACTCTCGGTCTTAATTATCTAGTGGTAGTGTCTTCGCAGTCAGACGTATATCGAAGCTTGTACATCATACGTTGGGTAAGAATGAGTATTGTTCTTTACGTAAAACAAGTTAGTTGTGTAATGGTCAATACCATAAACTTTTCTTTACCTGGTTTTGTATCACAATTTCAGTCTGGTTCTCTGAAACTCAACTAACAATTGCTGGTAGTCGTGTCTGATTTTTGAAGACCGCGCCATGTGATTACGATGCCCTTCTGATCTCGATTGATGGGTGACTCCATTATTACATCTGTAAATCTTGTGATTATACTTAAATTACGTAGGAATTATATGTTGGTGCGTGCCGTATGGAAGCGCGAAAGCAAAGTTAGTCTAAGGTCTTAGAAGAAAAAATGCAAAAGTGTGTCGGTCTACTAAGAACTCTGCACACGAAATTTCAGTGTTTTTTTTGCTTGTAAGCGTCACACCGCTGCGCAACATCATATCAACTTGCAAAGTTTTCCATCGATGCAAAAGCACGAAGAGCATTTTTATTTTTTAACGGGCTAAATGTGTATCCATTACAAGCTTACACGTAGCGGAGAGAGCGTCACTAAGCCCGAGTTCACTGAGACCAAGTATTTAGCCTGTGGAAAAATCAACTCTGTTTTATTATTTGGGCTAGGACGGCTACTCCTTAGTCCAGTTCAAACCACTCCAATTTAGGTTGGTATCAGATTGGTCGAAATGGATCTGGCTCCCATTTTTGACCAATCATACGCTGAAAACAAACCACGCGTTATTCCCCGTGTCTAGGTACCTATTTATATGTAATACTATATAGATCTACTTCCAGATGTAAATGGGTGGGCCCATTACATCACTCACCTCTAAAGGTTGGAAGAGGCTACAAAGGGAGAACTGGGAGACGGTGAGAGCAAGGCGCTAACGGGATGGCACAAATGACGAGGACTGCAGCTTCTTTGGGACACGGGACCACAACCGAATTCTCGACGTGAAGAATGGGATGGCTATGACAAACAGTAGCCGACAGAGTCGGTGTCGGACATGTGCACGTGCTGACCGGTGACCGCGACGTAGACGTATACCCTCGCGACAACGACAAGCGCGAGAGCTCCCGGAGTGTCGCTCACGCAACGAATGCTGGTCATGAACCGGGAACTGAAGCCGTGGGGCCTATACGAATTGTAGGGCACTGAGTCGCCAGAATCTCTGGTGATGGTGAAGGCATACTTCCGTCGATTTCGCGCGTTGTGGGGGAAAGCCATGGGAGGGAATTCGCACGATGCGCTGCAGCGTCCTGGGTGTGCAGCGATCGTCCGGCGAAACCGGATGCGTAAGGAAGGAGGGAATTTCGTCAACTGGCTCGCGAATCGCGATAAAATCGTTGGTGCACATTTCTAAGCAAGCTGAGTGCGCAAATGTGCCGCAACGCGTGGCGTTCCGATCATGATTGCTATGTACACGTCCGCAAAGGTTGCGACCGTGTGATAGTTGCATCCGTAAACAGTGGACAGCGTGTCCAAGCCTGCATCGTCAAATATAAGCACACCCTCTCTGAAGTCACTCGCTGTGTTTGTCACGGCGAATCCCTCCGCGTTTGCGCTCGCCGAAGTGCATTTCCCCCGGAACACGGGCACTCGCGTTCGCGGTCTCGCTCGCGTTCGCGTCTTTATATTCGCGGACAGCGTCCGGAGCATCCTGGAGAAGAGTGACACGCGGTTCCCACGTATCGTCGTCCGGGGGGAAGCCAAAGCTATCGCATCCAGGTACGTCGAGCGGGTATTCGTACTCGCAGGGGTATTGGCATGGGTATGCGTACGAGGTAGGTTCTCATGACCAACGATATGGTCCACGATCTAGTGGACACCACCTGCCTGAAGTCGGGGCTTGCGGCGGTATCTCTCCCCCCTGGTTGATCAAACGATGAGGACGCAGCTGTGAATTACACACGGGACGCGCAACTTGAGGCTGAGTTGGCTAATGAACGCGTGCGATGTGGTGAGGGAAGGCTGCAGCTGTTTGGCAGTAGAACGAGGAAGTGTTGCAACGACTGCGGCGGTTGAAGAAGTAAGGTTTAGGGGATCCGTAGTCAGCCGCACGCATGCGCGAGCAGGCGGATTAGACGGGTCGATGGGATTGGAGCGAGGTACTTTTTCAGCCACCCAAAACGCGGTTCACACGAAGAGTTCGATGGAGCCGCATGGAAAGAGATCCCGTAAGAGCCATACCCATATCCAGAGTGGTACAAATACCCCTGCGCTCATAAGAGGGTATCTGACCTTGCACCTCATGGCTTAGAGTGTCTAAACTTCGACGAAGTTCCTTCAGGGTGGAAGTCGGAACTCAGCGGTCAACACGCCCGTGGAGCTCTCGATTTTCACGACCAAGAGCATCCATATCTTGACAAAAGGATCTCAATGGCCCACGACTTGACAGTCTGGGCGACACCCTGGCCGCGCGGTCCCATGCCAAGGACAGTCTTGATCGCATACACACGATCTCGAAGTTGCCGGACTTCATCCACCCCACCGAGTCCCGACCCGATGTTGAGGGCCAAGAAAAAAGAGGCTGAGAAGGGGTATGATACTCAAAATCGTGTGAGGGTTCCTCCCGCCCTCCTGGATCGGAGCGGAGAGCTCCACTTCCATCTGGAGCGTGTCGCTCGGGAGCGGCGGCGCTCTGGGAAGCGCCAGCCGCTTTTGAAGTGGCGAGGTTATCCCTCGCCACAGAACTCGTGGAACCCGGAAGCCCGGCTCCGGACTGCCTGGCCGAAGGCTGTTGCGATCTGGGATCAGAAACATCAGCCGGTGCGTAAGTAGCTCGCGCCTTCTTAGACACCTTACGGTTACCCTGGATTGACGGAACCGCACCCGCACACATCATGAGCGCTGGATTTAAACTGTTGTCTACGTCCCTCCATAACGGAGTGTAGTTGCCGCTTAGCGATCAAGTGGGCAAACTCAATGCGAAGATCGCGCTGGTCCACGACATAGACAGCGCGCAATCTTCCCGGAGTGCTTTTCCTGAACTATTAAGCTCTTTAGAGAACCCCACCTCCAGACCAGGACCTCAGCCTGGGAGTGAGTTGTGGTTTTTCCGAGCTGTACTCATGGGTCCACACAGGGAAGAGTCCATCACGGTGTTCAGGTGACTAGTGAATTTATTGAGATGATTTAGGTGTGGTGCAAGTAGCGCACCTAGCTGCTTCAATGTCGTTGACAAAGAGTGGTTCATTCTGAATCACGGCGCATTCATAGGCGCCACGAGAAGTGCACCCGTGGTTAAGGCCAACGAGGAGCCCTGAACTTCTATAAGAACAATGGGAGCCAATACTTTTATCCGGTGGATAATATCCGCGAGGATTCATCGGCTTAGAAGTCGCAGAGGGTGTTACTTCTAAAGTATCCTGGTACTGAGCAGCTTGATAGAGATCTCTTGGGATTCATATATACCCCCTCCTCTTAGTCCTTTTCAGATTCAGAGCCTCCGAAAAGAAGACGGTAACATATAAGTATGGATGACTCTCAGAAGAAGAACTAGGCTAGGCACTTCGTGCCTCATGGCAGCAGCACCCGCTTTTGAGAAACCACATTCGCGGTTTGGGCTCGAACGCGACCTTTCGCTACTTGTCAGGCGAGTTCTTGGGAGCCACCTCAGCCTCTGATGAATTGTGATCATCCGCAGGAATCTCCGAAGTTGCAGGCGCTTTCTGCAAAGGGGTGGAATCCTTCCCAGATCCCGTAGCGCCCTCATCGGACGCTGGCCCAGTGATCATAAGAATATTGAATTCCTGGGAGTCTGCCCGAGACTGTGCTCCCGACTGGCGAACCGGGGATTTGGCCGGTCATCGGGAGGTAGGGAACTAGAGTGACTGCGTCGCGGTCTCTCTCCCTGAGTTGTAGCAGCAGCTGGAAGCTTGCTGGAAGTCTTGGAAGCCGCCTTGTGTACCTCCATGCATGACGTGGCCTTGTCTTTTGACTTTTGAAGCCTTCAACGTCGCGGTGTTAGACTTGAAAGGCGAAGAGTCGTGGGGGTTGTCTGCCGAGGCATGCTTGGAAGGTTGACGTGGAAACCTGTGAGGGTGTTGTATTCGCGCAAAGGCTGAATGTGAGCCGTAAAGCGACAACCGTGGCTTGGCGATGAATGCCGACAAGAGAAGGAAAGAGAACGGTACTCTCTTCCTATCTCTGCATTGGCTGAAACGATTTCCCATTCTAAGTGGGGAGGATGTAAGTGGTTACACGAGGGATACACCCGACCGGATACCGCCTCCAGAAGTAAATACTCTTCAGATTATTCACTTACGGGTACATCTGAGTCGGTGGTCTACCTTACACCACCTCCAAGGCGGTTAGGTTCCCGAGAACCAAGCAAACAGGACAGTAGTAGTACCGGTAGAAGTTTTCATTCGATTATGTCTACGGTATCCTCATTAGAAATTCTAATTCTACTTTGATCATGGAAAATTAAAATCAGATCGTTCATCCGTCTCTATCGGTACTATATAAATCCGAATAGTGGCCCTCAGACTGTAAGACCACCATCATGAATACCAACTACAGGACAACAAGAACGTCAACGCGTCCTCATGGGACTCGGGCTGCTCGTGGAAGTTCAATAACGCTGCCGTGAATCTTCTTGATCACGAACCGCATTTTTCGGTTCTGTATTATTGAAATGAGGATAGGCAATAAATATGATAGAAGTTAGAGTCGCTATGGCTGTTGCACGATCTTCCAGCTTCCCGGACTGCTTGTGAAAAAGGGTGGAGCTGTATCTCCCCTTGTGTGCAGTAGTGAGACCTAAAATGGCTTGTTACATGAGGGAAATCGTTATGTCGTCAAATTTATATATGCAACAATAGTTATTAATTCGTATTACAGGTCAAATTAACTAATTACCTACTAAATACATGCAGTCTAGATACTACCTATAGTTGCTATTAAATCCCCTGAGACCAGTGCTTGTGAACAGCCATTCACTAGGAGTTTGTATACTCCTGATAGCACGCTTCCTCAAGCAAAGTGCTCGTGTGACCCCGTCACGTACGACGACTTTGTGATCATTGGTTCGGCAAATTGGTCGAGGGTGGTATTTAATGGGGGTAACTTCGAGGGATTCTAGCGTATTCACCCGCATTTCGGCAGTGAAAACGTGGAGACGTGGAGACGTGAAGACGTGAAGCGGGATGTAGACGCCCAGCTTGGATTGTCAGTGTCCCTATAGCTTTGTTCGTTTCGGCTAAGTGTAGCAGGTAATTTGGCTTGGATTTCCTGTAATTTGCGATCACTACATCTGCTGCATTTGTGATAAAAACATGATCCCCTAGCAAATAGGTGTGATAGCGTATAATCTTCAAAAATATAAGAGAGTATACTTGGATTAAGTATGAAGCGGCAGTAATGTGTCAGATTCACGGCATGTGTGATAGTGACAATATCACACGCCCAACGCGACCTTCCACAACGCTCAACGAGAAAAAGTAAATGGTCGTGGGGCAAAAGAGAGGTGCTGAGGATGCAGCTGATGTGGCGCGATCGCTACAATCTAAGCGGACGAAGACAAGCACCAAGCGCACCTATCGTCAAAGGTCAACACGATGACTGTGTGGATGACATCTCATTTTTCTGACACTATCAACAGTACTACAAAACAAATGCGCATTCCCCTCCCGGCTAAAGCTGTCCTCGCTTTTTTTGGACACATGTACGAGCGTGGTCACGTTTGCGTGGGGCTACAGTTATCGCAACTGGTACGTCACTTGTGTGTGGATTAAAAACAACTGGGATTCCAGCACATCTCGCTATCGCTAAGGAAGTTGATATTTTACGAGGAAAATTGCTAGTCTACACACCGATATTGAAGAACTCAAAAACAAATTTTCAGAGAAGCTGCCAAACGATGTCCCAGTTAAGGTTTGTAATGAATTGCGACAACACGTTGTGGTTAATGAAGTGGTCCCATTTCTTCGAATGATCTGGATTGAAAGATTAATGAACTCGAGAAAGCGTGACTACAGAGTTTCGGTCTATTCTGAACGAAGTTCATTTTTCCAACAGTAGTTCTACCGCAAGAGTATCAACAAGTCCACCACCAGAGTGGCGCTCCTGGTCATGGGACGATGGGAAGATATGCCACGCTGTCCCAAAAGGATGGGAATTTCCAGCTCGAACTAATGTGAAAACGATATGGAATCTCTGTTTTTTGGCGATACAGACTCGACGATTCGTCCATATCAACTATTAAGTAAGCAGCATGATATTATGCCAGCACATTGAATGCTGAATTCAAGGGTTCGTGTCGTAATGGACTATTTAGAAACACTTGCAGTAGAAGTGAACGTACTGCCAAGCAATATCACCAAAGTTTCTGCTCTACAAATACCAGTTGCTGACAGGGTGTTCGACATCACATTCAAAACAATGCTGTCAAAACTGTATGTAACGAGGACGAAGAGAGCTGAAGAGTTGACATGCGGCACGCTTGACAATCGACTTTGCCGATTTCATGTCAAGTAGAAGAGTGTTCAATAATCTAATCAAAAAGTCATGTTAGTCACCCAATCAAATCACGTAACTGGTCGTTATATTACCCATATCACAAACGCCGTCATTATATACATCAAAGTGGTTCCAAGTGAAGTTTCCAAACTAAACATTCCTAATGTTACTTCGTGCCCGGTTGAAATGCCTGTTAGTATCGCAAGGCAACTTTAAATCATCTTGAATTGCGAACGCAACTCATTCATCGTAGACTTTGCCGACTGAACATACCACCACTATTATTGAACACCATCCAGTGTCTAAGAGAACATCATCCAATATTTTTTTGGAGATAGCAACTAGCCACGCATGAGAGCAAGGGCCTTCGATCTCTTCATTCTTGAATCTCCCAGCTACGACCCACTCCGACAGAAGCTGTGACAGTACATGTACCAACAATCACAAGGTCTAACATTTCAAGGTTTGTGTCTGAAGTCATAAGGGCTGCTTATCATGAGTTGCAAGCGCAAAAAAGAAGACCGACTGCCTGGTTAAGAAGTTGAAGAAGGAGTTGAAGCACTACTTCACAATCGACTCGATTCCGGAGTTTCGTAAACTGCATGCAGACTGCTAACGAGAGCTGTCGTATCAGTTCACTTTACGCAAGTGCAAGGACGACGTCGTTCGTCGCGTCAAGATTTACACCGCACTACATTGTCGACACAATGGCTGTTTTGGTATGACTGTGAATCGTGACCAGAATGCGTCCAGCATTCTGTCGACAAGAACCATAAGATTTAGTTCTCTGGATATTTATTATCCAGAGTTTTAGGTGGGATCGCAGACCGTCTGGAAACTTGTATAAATACATAGATCAGTACATATCGTAATTTAATGAAACTTCACTCTCTATTATAAAGAGTCACAAACGGTCGGGAAATCGAATACCTGTCCTCATTTTTATCACGAACAGGTGAATGTTGACCCATCCGGACACTAACAACCTTCGTACGACCTAACAATAAGTAACATTCGTGCAGCATTCACGTAACATCAACGGGACCTGATGCGGCGCTAGAAACAGTTCTTGTGGCGAAGGAATGGCGAGGATCGACGATTGGCTCGATGATCCAGTGCACGAAAAACGTATCAAGCCATTTCAAGCTACCGAATGGCTCTATTGGGACTGTTGTTGCAATTACGCTAGCTAAAAATGATGATATTCAAGTGCGTGTCGTTGATGGAATTGAAGAGCATCAACAATCTCTACCTCCTGATGTTGTGTTCGTCAAGTATAAGGATTATTCAGATTGCTCCTTTCATCCGGTGCCTGGCAACGATACGAGAGAGGAATCAGCGTGAAATTGCCAGATCGACAGTTCTCTGTATGCTTACGTCAAGTGCCGTTGGTACTTGCATACTCTCACACTACGGAAAAATGCCATCCAACACGACGTTCACCACAACGATCATCATTTAATGTTGCGGTGACGCGGGTCAAAACTTTACGTCAGCTTTATCTCATGACGCCCCATACAAATCAGTTTCTGGAGTACTTCATTCCAAGTCAAGACGCACTTCGAGAGAGCTTGAGACCGCTGCACGAACAATCTGTCTCTAAGTATTTCAATTGCTAAATTTCTAGTGCATGTTATATAAGGCTTCATCGAGGATGTTTTGCTAACAAATTTGTTCTGTAAAACAGGTCGATATAAATATCCAGAGCTTCTCCGGGCAACGCACGGCATTAGTGTCGTTTAGTGCCCTCAGGCCAGGTATTAAGGTATCGTACATAATACAGGTATTAAGGTATTAAGGTATCGTGCATAATATTTTTATCTTCCCAATGCATGACCAAGACGATGAGCAGCGCGGAGTGGCCTCTTTCTCGCTTCCTGCGTCGCCCGTGTGCAGTCCCACAGGCTCCGACAACATGTCAGTATGGGTAGAAGACACGGACGGTGAACAGCGCGTGCATCTGAGCCTCCAGAGCCCTCAACTCTCGCCCTCATCCTCTTCCAATGCCTCTTGTACTACCCTCGCACTACCAGGAGACGCCCCAGACTTCCCTTTAGTCCTTTGGGAGAGTTCTACCACTGACAATCACTCCGAACTACCTCCTACTTCCTCTGCAATTGTCCCGTTCCAGAAACTTGAGCTCGATACGAACCTGAACCAGACCACACTACCTTATCGAGACTCACCACGCTCTAGAACGAGCTCTACAGGGTCCCCAGGCTCTTCTAATGGGTCAGAGAGCCCCGGACAGAGGAAGACCAAGACAGCTACACAACAATTGGCTTCAGGGTTCTTAGGGATGGAGACGGAGACGCACCAAATGTCACAGGACTTTATGAACGCCTTGAGACTCGGAGACTTGACACAGGAAGAACCTCAATTGTCCGTTCGACTAAGAGGCAGTAGAGTGGAGTTGGCTTCACCTTCGGAGGAAGAAGAGGTGGATTTTCTAGGACCAGCGGAGAATATTAAGAAACTCTTTAAACTGCCCTACTCGCAGTCGAGAGTGTCGTTGGCAGTGCATCGAGTGGGTAGTACGTTGGTCGTGGATGGAGAACTTGATGAAAATGACTTGCCGGCTGGATTTGAAGATTTACCACAGGATACATTACAACTGAAGCAACAGGAGGAGACGACACAGAGCTTGTTGTATGAGAAGTTTATCTATGAGAGCACCGTGAATCAGTTACCAGCGTCGGAGGCGGAATCGGTGGTGCTAATGGAGGAAAAGAAGGAAATAGCAAATGTTGGAAGCAAAACGAAGGCGAAGAAACATGGCAAGAAGGGGAAGAAGGCGAAAAATCCTAAGCAAAAGGGGAAATTGCAGGCACCAACACTGTCCGAGACACAATCTCAGCGTTTGAAAGACTCAATTGAGAGACTACCTGCAACAGGACATAATGACGGAGGAAAGTTATGTCCCTCAGTGCCCGCGCCTTCGATAACTGGGCTTACTCCGACTAGAAAATCACACACAGATGCGGCCAGTCACCACCAAGATTCGACACCAACCGGAACTCAACAGAAATCGACATCTCCTTTTATCCCAAGTGAGACCAATTGGTTCGCATCAACTACAAAACATTCGCCAGCATGTGGGGGAGATTCCCAGACGTTCCAGCGTATCTTGAAATGGAAATTCAACGATCTCAAAATGATACGAACTTACGCTAGGGTGTAAATCGTTAGATCCACCTACTAATCACCACTGTATGATCTGTTTTCAGATTCTCGGCAGCCAGGTTCTTTTGTTCAGCAACCAGGAGCACCCGGCCGTTTCCCTGAAACTTCATGATATGGATAAGGAGTTATCGCTCTGTACAGTCCTTGATTATTATTTGGACAACGTAATCGCAAATATCCCGGAGTTAGCAATCTGCATGCACTCAAATGGGCTTGTTCGTGGCTACAAGCTTGTGGAGACTCGGCAAATCCCCTATATGTCCGGTACTGAGCGCCCGTTGTTTGATGTCCAAGATGTGAGTATGAATGCGTCGATGTTGCTCAAGTTTCTTCAGGAAAACTGTTCTAGGCCGAATGGTACGTATTGGTTGCATCGAAAGGAAGGTGAGAGCTCTCTGCGTCTGTACGATGTTGATGTGCTTTCCCAGGGAAGTCAGCTCAAGTGGAAATACATGATGGCAATGCTATGCTATCGGTTTGCAGCTCGAGCTATGAGGCTAGCGAGTTCTTTGGCAACAGGAACACCGCAGCTGCAGCAACAACTTCAGCAACGCCAGAGAGAACTTCTTCGCACATGTATGAGCTTGTTGGGAGAGATTGCCCAAAAAGGTGGGACGGCTCACAGTTCAATCTGCTCGTCAGTCAGTGAACAACTAGCTGACACATACCTCCGCGAGTGCAACCAGCTTCACTCGGATTCAGCATCTATAGACTCAAATCTAGAGGCGGCAATCGGATCTCTTGAGAAAGCAAAACAGTATTTGCACGCGAGCATCAAACTTTTTGAAGAGTGCTTTCCGAAAACTTCTGGCCCTACTATAACTTACAGTGATGGAGAAACTGAGATGTTTGAAGGTGAAGGGGAGCTCGTTCCAGAAGATGAAGATGCAGATGGCGAGATGGGTAGTTTCATGGATGAAGAGCTAAACCGACTTCAGCTTAAGTTTAGTTCCGCTTGTATCGAACTGGGACAGCTTTATGCTGGCTGCCACAAGTGGACCGATGCAATTAAATGCATCGCAGAAGCAAGTCAATTCTTAACTTTGAGCTCCATTCCTGAGGGTGTGGAGTCACTCGATTTTTCTTCACCGAATCAAGATGCTGTGGTTAATACTCTGCTTGATAAGTTGGATTTCGATGGGGTTGGAAGAGGAAGATTCTCTCAAGACAATATCACGATTTGCCTATCTGGGACGGAGCTTCGTTGTTCCTTGCTGGGTTTGATTGGTGATATCGCAGCCCAAAAACCCTTGGATATATTTAGCGGATTGACATCTCTCTATGTTGTTTTCGCACTTGTGAGAAGTAAAGCAAAATGCAGAATGAATGAATTAGAAAAGCTTAAACGCAAAGAAACCTGCTCGACTAGTCCTGGAGCACCCTTGCAGGTTGAAGATGAGGTTCTGCAACTGCAAGGTGTGCCTGATCATTGGACACTGTCCTGACCGTCGTACGCCGTCCTCGACACGCGCGTAAAGTCCTTGGCCGCCGAGCTGGTTTGACTTGTCGCCCTGCAGGATATCCTCGTTGCAGCTGCTGGTGGCGAGCTTCAACCTCGGTAGCAGCAGCTGCTGGAGCCAGCTGGCGACAACACCACCCTCCTGAAGGGCTCAATTACGGAGCAACGCCTTCAACTCCAACCCTGAAGCGAGCTTCTTGGTTTTGGCTGTTCGGCGGTGAGCGCGAATGAAATTTTTCACCATCACCGGTACATCTTCCAGTAACGTAATAGCGGGTTCCCAGGAATCCTCTGCACTGGAAAGTCCACGCCAGTTGACCAAGAGCTCAAAGCGTTTGTCCGCATTACTGTAGCGGGAATCCAGGATCTGAGCAACGACGTGACCCTCACTGTTATGGGCGATGTGGTGAAGCAGCTCCTCGGTGACGTTTAAAGTGGCGTCGCTGTAGAACTTGAGTCTTGATGCGTGAACTTCACGCTCGTCGCCGGTTAGTAGGTTTTTCACCGCGAAAACCCAGGCGGACATAGCCTTCGTGACTTGAGCCGGACCGCACCATTTCACACGGAGCTTTGCACGCGTGTGTGCCCAGACGTCCGCGTAGAGAACATAGTCGCCGATGTCATATTGCGCCATTGACATGCCGGTAGTGCGAGCATGTTTCCGCCCTTGAGCACGAGCAGCCCGACTTGCTTGGGCGACGGACTTGTGCATGGTGTCCAGGGCCTCACGCAGCGCCTCAAAGTCCGATTTACGTGTCGCCGTGAGATTGGACAGAGTCGTGGGCTCTAGCGGTGCCGGCAGGGAGATGGCGTCCAGCGGCGACATAGCAGGGATCCCGGTCATGACTGTCACCGGGGCATGATTCGCGAGAGATTTCGCCGGCGTGTGATTAAGCGCGAGCTGCACCACCTTGGTCAGACGGGGCCAATCCCGTGTAGATAGGCGCCATTCTGAAAGTAGAGACCGAAAGCAGCGCAGAGTTTCGCGCATCACCACCTCCACCTTGCCATTAGCCCATGGACAACGGGCGGTGGTGAAATGGTGGTGGGCTCCCAGGGAGTGTTGCAAAGACTGGATCACCTCATTTTTGAAATGAGTGCCTTGGTCGCTGTCCCACGATAGGCAAACCCCAAAAGCAGCAAACCACTCCACGAGGCACGTGTAGGTCGTGTCCGCTGTGGCATCAGGAACGGCGAAAAACCAAACATACTTGGAGGCGTCGTCCTTGATCACCAGAATGTACATGTCGTCGCTGGTAGATGCTCCCATGTAGAGATAGTCCCAGTGTATGAGCTCATTAGGACGCTCAGCATGCATGGCTTCCCCGAGAGGTCGAGGGATCGGGGGACCACCGACGACACTGACACAATGGAGACAACGACGCACGAAATATTCCACGTCGGTAGCGAGATCCGTCCACCAAAAACGCTTGGAGATAGCCCCTAGCGTCGTGTCGAGGCCGCGATGGCCCGCAACACCAAAATGACCCACAATACAAATACGGAGCTGGAGAGATCCGGCCTCTGCAGGAATCCAAATTGGCCCAGCATCGAGCCGAACGATGCCCTGAGTGTCGGCCTGCAGCTCCAGGTCCTGTGGACGTTCGGCACCCTGCTGACAAGTGAGCACCTCAGACATCGTCGGCCACTTGAACTCGTCGTTGAGCGTGGGCGAGTACTCGTACGGAATTGTGCGAACGGCACATATTTTCGGCAAACTAGAGCCCCAGCGAGAAAGCAAATCCGCCCAAACGTTTTCATCACCCGCGATGTCACAAATGTCATAGTCGTAAGCCAAGAGTAAAAGCGCCCAACGTTGGAGTTTGTCAGCAGTGTACTTCGGTACGGCAGATAGCACACTGGTTGGGTTGAAAATGAACCTCAGATTGCGGTGATCTGTGTAGAGCGTGAATCCTCCTGGTCGATGCAACAAATAGTCAGCGCGTTGGCAGGTGGCAATGATGGAGTACGCCTCCTTCTCGACAATTGCCCACGACCGGGCCGCTCCCGAAAACGTTCCACTGAGAAACATTAAAGGTTCGTGGTGTTGTTCGGAGAACATGCGCGCCGTGTGATCTTGCGGAATCTGAGTGATAATTGCTCCCCAGTGTGAATCACTTGCATCAGTAAAAACGGAGAGACGGTAGTCCGGCTTGACATGAGCCAGCTCGACAGCACATCCCAGGGCTTGTTTGCAAGCTTGTAGGCAAGTCGTGTGCACGTCCGTCCAGCCAACATCGGTCAGCTTCACGTGAGTGACCTGACGGCGAGTGCGTCCACCGGCAGCCTTGTAGACCACCTCCATAAGATCAACAAGTGGCTGAGTGAGCTTGTTGTGGCCAGGAATGGACATCCTCATCCACCCGAGTGCACACACGAACTGCTGGAGATCTTGACCTGTCACCGGAGTGCTTAAGGCCTGAAGGGCTGAGATCCGGCCAGGATCGTGGCGAACACCATTCTTCGACACCACGCGTCCGCACCAACGGGCTTCTCTGAGGTAGAACGAGCACTTGGATGGGTTCAATTTCAAACCCTTTGTAGCACACACCTTTAAGACACCCCGCAGGAGCTTGAGCAATCCCTCCTCGGACTTGGCGTAACCGAGTAAGTCATCCAGCCAAATCAGCAACCCGTTATACAGAAATTCCTCGAACATCTCCTGCACGGTGGCCTGACAGTAGGCGACACTGTCGGAGCCGCCCATAAGCACCCGAGTGGGCGTAAAAATGCCCATGTCCGTCAGAAACGAAAACAGCTCCTGGCACTCGAGCGACAAAAGGAATTGCCAGTATCCCTTGAAAAAGTCCAAAAGAAAATACAGCTCCGAGTCCGTAAGGTAATCCATGATGACCTCGAGAATTGGCATCGGCCAAATCATCCGCAGGGTTTGAGCGTTCACCCGGCGGACATCTACTGTCATACGAAAATCCCCTGGCTCCACTTTCTTGACGATCAAAGGCGGCGAGCACCACTTGCTGTGAGGATTGCGGTAGCAGAGTCCTGCATCAATCAGTTCTTGAACGTGTTTCTTCATAAACGCTCGGTGCTCTGGAGCGTAGCGGCGAGCCTTACAGCGCACAGGTACGGCGTCCGGCTTCAAGGTTACCTTGAGAGGGGGCATGTCAACGGGTGGGTCTCGACCGAGCTTGATCCTGAAGACGTCGCGATATTCAGACAGCAGCTCCACTAACTTCGCTCGAAATTCAGCACTGCAGCCCAGGTTTGCGGCTTCGTCGAGCTTTCCTTCGAGAATACTCCACTCAAGCGCACGCGCCTCCTCCCGGTCCTGAGTAACATCGATATTGGGGAAGCAACGCTGCTCCTCGTCCGGCTGTAGCTCCTTCTCCTCAGGCGTAGGCTCCGGATGAATGGTTGTAGCAGCTGCGTAGGCCAATACGCTGCGCACGCCGGGTGGCGCCACGTCTTCGTCCAGGTCATAAACGTCTCTGAGGCTCCGTGCTTGGTCCAAAAGCGCTTGAGCATTGTACCCCAGCCGCTCCATGACACCTTCACTAAGCAAGATATCGCCCATTCCGGGTGGGAGACCGTCTGATACGACCCAGCAGGTAAGGTTCTTGAGCGTTAGCCCTCCATTAATTGTGTCGAAACGGAGGTCTAACTTGACTTCCTGCTTGATAACCATCGGTGCAGCAGCGATTCCCTTGATGGACTCCCATTGCTGGAGGTCCCGGCACTGCAACCACTGACCCTTCGCTCTGAGCTCCTGTAGCAGGTGAGTTGTTACTACCGATACTTCGGCTCCGCTGTCAGGTTTCGCCCAAGCTGCTAACACACCGTTCACCCGGCATGCTAGCGAGCCAGTCTTCTGGCCAGCACTGTCCTCAGGCATGGTTTGTACCGGCAGGTCCGGGACGAGTACAACGGCACCCACTGGTTTGGGCGCCTTGCGATTCTTGTCGTACAGCTCCTTCGCTTCTGTCGCACTTGCCAGTGGGCACTGAAACACACCGTGAGTCAAGTCGCCACACGTGAAGCACTTGCGCGGCTGGCCCGGGGTAGACGACTTCTTAGCGCCTTGAAGCTTTGTGCCGTCGCTGCCAGGGCCCGAACCCACTGAGCTCGGCTTAGGCCCAGGCGCCACTGCTGCTGTTCCAGCCCTCGGCGACTGGAATCGTGCGCTGTTGCGTGACGCATTGCTTGGCTTTGACTGCTGGTGGGCCTGGCTTCCGTCAGCGCCTGTCGTCCGCTGGATTGCCGACTCGAAGATCAGGAATGCAGACACCCGCGACTTGAGCCAATCCAAGAATACCTTGACGGATTTCTTGGTCGACTTGTGCATAGTGCGCTTCAACTCCGTTATCACCGTCTGCTTGAGCGCAGGCGGTTTCAGCGACGCACACAGAAATTCTACCGCCATCTTGGGCTCTTCGAGCGGGAAATCGTCCATATCCTGGGCATCCAGGATTTCATTGAAGTCGGTCACTAGCTTCATCACTCGGGACTCAGCGTCTGGAAGCGTAGTGTTCATGGACAGAGAACGCATGGCTTGTGCGAGTCGTGCGTGATCCTGAACTTCCGGGCGCCTAGCCGCTAAAAAGTACGCCTTCCAGTCTTCCTCAGTAATTTCCGACTCGGACTTTCCCAGCTCGTACATGCAGATACGAATCAGCGTCCGGTGCTCAATACAGGCACTCAGGGGCATCACAAACACTCGCCCATACACCCCCTGGTTCAGGGCCGTTACTCGTCGCTTGTAGATCAGGTAACTGTCCATGAAAGCCTTCTTCTCTTTCTTCGTGGAGCCGCGGTACACAGGAGGCACGGGCAGGTTCGAACCCGTGGCCACCGTGATTGTCGGTTCAGTTCGATTCTCACTAGCGTCTCCGCCGACCATGGGCTCGTCACCGTCGCGCTCGCGACCGCCCGGGCATGCACTCCTAGCGAACCATCCCCAGCGACTTTGCCCACGGGGGAGAGAACCTCTTCCTTCAAATCCTCGATCTGGCGACCTTGGTGTCCAACTGTTTCTGCGGCCTCCCGCATCAACTGGTACTGTTGCACCAGAGCCTTCTGCTGCTCCTCCAGCTGTGCGCTTAGGGCAGCTTGCTTGGTGTTCAGCTCCACTTGGTTCTCGTACTGCTGTTGCAGATACTCTGTCGTCTTCGCAGCCAGAGCCTCCTGTTGCTGCTGGAACCGGTTGAGTTGCTCAAGGGTAAGTTGCTGGACAACCTCCGCCTTCTTGGCCGCTTGCTCGACCTTCTGCTCAGACTCCGCTTGGAGGCTTCGTGCCAGCGACGACTCGAACGTTCTTGTCTGACGCTGCGCCACGACCACGTCTTCCACTCTCACTCGAGGTGAAATCAGCGCCTCCATAGCCAGGTCTCGGCTCTCGTGGTCTGGACTGCTCATCGCTTCCGCTTCGCAGCCCGAAGTGAGCTAAAGAATTCTTTGTTGTTTTCGCACTTGTGAGAAGTAAAGCAAAATGCAGAATGAATGAATTAGAAAAGCTTAAACGCAAAGAAACCTGCTCGACTAGTCCTGGAGCACCCTTGCAGGTTGAAGATGAGGTTCTGCAACTGAAAGGTGTGCCTGATCATTGGACACTGTCCTGACCGTCGTACGCCGTCCTCGACACGCGCGTAAAGTCCTTGGCCGCCGAGCTGGTTTGACTTGTCGCCCTGCAGGATATCCTCGTTGCAGCTGCTGGTGGCGAGCTTCAACCTCGGTAGCAGCAGCTGCTGGAGCCAGCTGGCGACAACACTCTACGATGTTATCTCTGGTATAAAGCGAGATATGCTCTTAAATCTCTGTGATTCCCCAAGTGAATTCTTGAAGAACCTCGATGGGGATGATGAATTTTCTGATACCAATACCCTTACAAACAGAGCAGAGGGTCTGATGAAACTCTCCTTCGTTGCGTATGTACGGGCGCTTTCACCTCCGGCAGATTCCGAGGTGTATTTGTAAGTGTCATTTTGGTTGACATTTTAGTAGTGGGCATTGTATCATCTAACAGCTCGATGTGACGATGTCTTGTTTGTTTGTTTGTAGTATCATGATGAAAAAGTTGGGAAATGCCAGTAATGAGCTAGGTAAATATTTTCTTGCTGCTAAGCGTGACTACAAGGAAGCCTTTAGGTGGTTTGATCGCGGTTGCAAGATCTTCAATGACATCGAAGGTATTTTCATGTTATGCTGGAATGTTGTGTACTTGCGCTTACTCTAGACCCGAATAATCTGCTGTAGATGGAATCAACGTGGCATTGCTTCGAGCTAATCTCGCACACCTTCATAAGATTTTTGCCCAAGGAAAACCAGCAGATTCCAGAGAAGAACATTATCGGACTGCGATAAAACTCTGCCTGGATGCTTTACAGCTTCTTAAGCAAAGCAAAGCAGATGTAGATTTATACCGAAAGGTGAAAGGCGAATTAGCCCTGACCTATTTGGTGTGGGCAGTTGACATGGCCAACAACATTTCCACAACAGGTACAATTGGGCGTTATTCGACGAAGACTTGCGATAATGAAGCACTCAAGGTTTTCAACAAGGCGTTGGCGTTGTATTCAGAGCTGAACGACAAGAAACAAATGGCATCTACCCATTATCAGATTGCCTCTTTCTGTAGCCGCATGATTTCAAGCACGCTTCGAAATGAAAGAGAAAGCCCAACCACAGATAAATCTGACGGCTCCTTGTCAACTCTAACTAGCCGAATGGAGATTGCTAGACGGCATTATGAAAAGGCCTTAAACTACTTTGGCGAGGTGGAGATTGGCAAAACTTTTGTGCTGATTCATCAAGAGTTGGCGGATCTACATATACTTGGAGGACGCGTCGAAGGGATTGAGCACGCGTTGTTAATACTGCTAACTACCTACGAGGCGTTTGATCGCGCTTTGATGGAGTCAAAATTGGAGGGCGAGATGGCCTCACTAGCTCAAGACATCGTCACCAAGGTGAAGGCTGTGTTACACCAGCTTATTAGATTAAGCTCCGGGGAACGACTCACCGCTAATAGCTCCCATGCAAAATGCAACAAGAAACTGGAGATGTTTAAGAAGATGTACAAGGAGGTGATTTATTACGATGGTTACAGCGCAGGAAGAATCGTGCCGATCTTAGGCATCTTACGGAACATGTACACTCAACGACTATCGTAATGAAAAGAAGATGGACACGGTGGATATTTTCTGTGTATGCTGACGCGTCACCTTGTCCGTGTACAAGTTTATGGCTACGCATAGAAATTCTCTGGATTTTAGATCCAGAGTATTTCGGAGAAGGCTACTCGAACCCAAACTAACTTTGATACTTGATGGAACCCAATTCACCGGAACCCAAAGTAACAATCTCTATACTAACTCAGTTCATAAAACCTCTATACTTGGACTGACCTGTTATAAACGACTCTCGGATCGTCGACCTCGGCCAAAAGCGAGCTATTCCCTCCTTGTCTCAATGAGAACTTACAGTGGCGTTGGAAATCCGACTGTGGCCAAGTAAATTTACCTTCGATACCACATACCCTGATGTCAGTTTGAAAAAATTGTGAATGTTGCCTGTGTCGGCTAGGGTCAACATCACGAATATCATCCTATGCTGTAGCATATTTCGTATTCCAGGCTCGAGCTTCAAACGACATTCAAACAATCAAGCAAAGCAGATCGCCATGAAAGGCCTGTGTTGTGCTGGGTCGCCTCGGGCACGCTTCTGAAGCCTAACTACCATTCCGCAGTGGTGGACGGACGAACCCCATGTCGTCCTCAGTGTAAATATTATGGCATCACTGTTGCAGCTGGTACACAGATCGTGAACAGGAACAACGTGCTGCCGATCACGAACGGCGCCCCGACAAAATGCAGTACCGTTCCAAGGTGTTTGCTACAGCTGTCATAATCAGCATTTGACCTCCGCAGCGGAGGTCTGTCAGGGGACGGCGCGTAGCGCGGAGGGCTTAGCCCTGCAAGGAGGTACTGTTTATTTAGCGGAGGAGCCCGAGGAGCACAGCGACGAGGGTCGCCGCAGGCGGAATATCACCTTTGGTGCATCAGTCATTGCATGTGGCTAATGGTTTGTGATCATATGAAAGCTTTGTTGTGGTTAATGATTAATAGTTGAGGTAGTGTGATAAACTCTTTGGTAACATTTAGAATCATGTGTGTCCGAGTATGAAAATCCAGAGCTTCCCCGGGCAACGCACGGCATTAGTGTTGGTTATGCATACCCCGCCTTTGCTCATGCTACATCAATACAGCTGTCCATCCTCCAGTTGCTTCTGCTGGTCCTTGATGGTCTTCTTCTGTGCCTCACCGAACGGCGTCTGCTGCCACAGACTCTCGAACTCGTCGGGAGTACCGCTCGAGCACACTGCATCATGCTGACCCTCGTCGTCGGGACCCATGCGATTCCACGTCGAGCGCAGCTTCTTGCCGTCAACCTCGCGCTCGTGTACGGCTTTCAGACGACCCGTTGAGTCTTCATAACGACGCCGCGTACTCGTCACGCGCCGGCCTTTGTCGTCCACGATGGATGAGTTACTGAAGGAGTAGGACGAGAAGCCGCGGCGGAACTGCTTGTCTTGGTTGGCATCGGTCCCCGTCTGAGTCAAGTGTGGAGTAGTATTGGTACCTTGGTCAGATTCGGCTTGCTTGCTTGTAGTTTGACTCTGCTTCTGCTTCGAGATCTTCACGTTGGTGTTGGAGGTATTGGTGGAGTCAACGGGCTTCTTGCCGATGGTCTTCTTGGTCTTCTTGTTCGGGTCGTTGTCTCGGTCGATCGGGATAGGGCTTTGTGCCTCGAACTGCGCCGTCGGTCGCTGTTGCGACAACATGGGCAGGTCCCGGAAGAAGTCATCGTCGTCCATGGTGCTGGATGCTGCTAGCATATCCCTACGTACGTCGAATGGGAAATGCGAGCGGCTCATGAGATCGCTCATGTGCTCGAGCTCCATCATGGATTGCTCCAGTGACGACATGGGGTACCAGAAGCGCGGTCGGACGAGATCCCACGAGCTGAACATGGTCTTGGTAGAAGTGTAGGTGTTGTTTGTGAGGTGGTTCTGTAGCCTCAGATGGTATTCTAGCCTGAGTTGGCTTCGATACGTTGGTTGAGTGATCGCTTGTGTGGTAGCTGGTAGATTCCGAAATGAGCTGGCGACGACGTTGAGTAGCCTCGATCTTCCACTTCAACTTCATTGAAGGCGTAGAACGCGCATCGAAATTCTCTGTCTGTCTCACAAATAGTTACTCATAAAAGGTGCGATGTAGTTTCTAGAATGCGGTCGAAACTTCAGGAATGCTTAGCTAAATTAGTGATTTAGACGTCGATTTAGTATACCATGTATACAGTGATATACTGAATCAGCACTGCATCGTTCTCATTAGGAACTGCATACTATGCAGCAGTGCTGAAGCAGCACTGTATAGTTCTCATTAGGAAGAACTGAGCAATCAAGAATGTACAGTACCACTTCAATGGTATCATCATTGCGGGCAGATTGACGATTAACATTCTCTATGCACCATACACTCGCTGTAGATATATATTGCTCAATGCGTTTGTCTTCTAAGTGGACTCGTCGTTATCGTGAATGGCGGGCGACCTACACTGACAACTTCTTCGCAACCTCAGCGAACGACTTGCCCTGCGTCACGGCGATGTCCTTCTCCAGCTTCGACACCTGACGATCACTCTTAGGTCCTGCGATGGAACCTGCACCCCATGGCGAACCACCGTGAATCTCTTCCACATTGAACAGTTCCTGCGCACGGTATCCGAGCGGAACGTACGTCATGCCGTGAGAGACCAAGAAGGTCACTGTCGAGAGAGCCGTGGTCTCCTGACCAGCTCCCAGCAGAGAGGTGCTGAAGAAGGTGCCGGCAGGCTTCCCCACCAACGCTCCACCAAACCAGAGTTGACCCGTCGCATCCATGAGCGCTTTGGCCTGCTCGGGGAACACGCCGAAGCGCGTGGGGAAACCGAAAAGAATGCCGTCAGCCTCCTTGAGCGTGTCTGGAGTAGCGATCGGGTAGTCTTTCTTGGGAGGTGCGTGCATCTTGGTTAAGATTTCGTCCGACAGCGTCTCGGCAAACTGGTAGATTGTGGCCTTCACACCCGGCACGGATTCGACACCCTCTTTGATGGACTCAGCCAGCGCGGCAGCGTGGCCGTATGTAGAGTAGTAGATGATGGCGACGTTGGTGGTCATTGTCTTGGAGGTGATCGGGTTGATGAGAGTACGATTGGAGAAGAAGAGGGTCTGCTGGATGCAAGTGCAATTTCAGAATGGCATCGGAGCTACGTCGTTTGTGAGTTGGTAAAGCCATCAATACTTGGTTTTCGTGTGGTGATGTGGTTTGATGATTTGCCTTGCCAGGTTTATGAAGACATTGGGTTACGAGTGTCGGACCCGTAAGCACGCGGTCTCCATCATCTTAATGATGATGATACACCATCGATGATACATCCAAAGAACAGAAACCAAACCAAGAACAGACGCTGTTTAAGCAAGCGAGTGACGAATTCGGAGTGATGACGATGAGATGATCAATAAGCCACTGACAAGGAACTGTCGTGGTCTCTGTGCTTGGCTTCGACTCGAAGCCTTCGACCATAAGTAATACCTTAGCAAATCTTCCTTTCTAACAACAGTTCAATGGATGAGTGCACTTTCACTTTATTAAAATTGAGCCTCGCTAGAACAAACAAACCGGCCAAAGCTGCATCATGCAGCTTCCGTTGATCTACCTGCAACGTTACAATATCATAGAAGAGAAATGCGAGACGCGTATTCGCCGTACGTTCAAACCACCGAAGAGGCAACTGCAGAGAATCGACCCGAAGAGGCAACTGCAGGGAGTCGACCTGAACAGGAAACTAACTGCTGAGAGTCGAATACCATAGCACTCTTACTCCTCCATCGGCGTCGCCTCCACTTTTGCCTCCGTCTTGGCCTTCGAAGCTGACGCCTGCTGATTCTGCTGTCCATCCTCCAGTTGCTTCTGCTGGTCCTTGATGGTCTTCTTCTGTGCCTCACCGAACGGCGTCTGCTGCCACAGACTCTCGAACTCGTCGGGAGTACCGCTCGAGCACACTGCATCATGCTGACCCTCGTCGTCGGGACCCATGCGATTCCACGTCGAGCGCAGCTTCTTGCCGTCAACCTCGCGCTCGTGTACGGCTTTCAGACGACCCGTTGAGTCTTCATAACGACGCCGCGTACTCGTCACGCGCCGGCCTTTGTCGTCCACGATGGATGAGTTACTGAAGGAGTAGGACGAGAAGCCGCGGCGGAACTGCTTGTCTTGGTTGGCATCGGTCCCCGTCTGAGTCAAGTGTGGAGTAGTATTGGTACCTTGGTCAGATTCGGCTTGCTTGCTTGTAGTTTGACTCTGCTTCTGCTTCGAGATCTTCACGTTGGTGTTGGAGGTATTGGTGGAGTCAACGGGCTTCTTGCCGATGGTCTTCTTGGTCTTCTTGTTCGGGTCGTTGTCTCGGTCGATCGGGATAGGGCTTTGTGCCTCGAACTGCGCCGTCGGTCGCTGTTGCGACAACATGGGCAGGTCCCGGAAGAAGTCATCGTCGTCCATGGTGCTGGATGCTGCTAGCATATCCCTACGTACGTCGAATGGGAAATGCGAGCGGCTCATGAGATCGCTCATGTGCTCGAGCTCCATCATGGATTGCTCCAGTGACGACATGGGGTACCAGAAGCGCGGTCGGACGAGATCCCACGAGCTGAACATGGTCTTGGTAGAAGTGTAGGTGTTGTTTGTGAGGTGGTTCTGTAGCCTCAGATGGTATTCTAGCCTGAGTTGGCTTCGATACGTTGGTTGAGTGATCGCTTGTGTGGTAGCTGGTAGATTCCGAAATGAGCTGGCGACGACGTTGAGTAGCCTCGATCTTCCACTTCAACTTCATTGAAGGCGTAGAACGCGCATCGAAATTCTCTGTCTGTCTCACAAATAGTTACTCATAAAAGGTGCGACTAGCGCTCTGGGCGCCCGCTACGCGGACGCTTGGACTTGGTTGGTCCCAGTAGTTTGGTTAAGGTTAATAAAGACCAGTGAAGTTGAAAATATTACATGGTTCAAGATTTTTTAACATGAAAACTACAAAGATAAAACGTAAGAGATTTTATTCATGAAAATATGAAATTATGTACTTAAAAATCGAAGATCTCCCGATAGACGATGTTCTTGGTGTGTATGTTCCCGTCTTCGTCGATGGCTTCCGGGTCCACTGCTATCTTGATCGCCTTCCGTGAAGTCACCCTCGACAACGCTACGTACAGCTGTCCATGCGCGAACACAGGGGACTCGAGGTAGATCCCCACGTGGTGGATAGACTGTCCTTGGGCCTTGTTGATCGTCATCGCAAAAGCCGGAACCACAGGAAACTGTTTTCGCCGAAGCTTGAATGGGAATTCCCTGTCGTCATCTTCATTGTAGAAGATGATACGCGGAATGAATACTTGCTTTCCCTTGAACGGCCCTGACATAATTGTAGCTTCAATGCTTCGCTCACGCAGTGACACTACTCGAAGGCGTGTTCCGTTACACAACCCTGCGTCGCTGTTCAGGTTGCGAATCATAATGATTGGAGTTCCAACTTTCAATACAATCCGGTGTGGTGGAATGCCGGAGAAATTCAGAGAGTTCAGGAACTCTGGCTCAAACATGTTTGGATCCGCAACACCTTCGAGACTGTCAACAGAGAGGTACTCTTTCGTTTCTCCTGAAAGACGCTCCGAGACCATGTCGTTAATTCGCCTTACACTTGCGTTCGTTGGTGCCAAAATAGCTCGTTCAACGAAGTACTCATCCGGCAGATTGTCGTCACCGACACCAGGATACACTGCATCAATAAGCGCGTTGACATTTTGCTTTCGCCTGTCCTCGTCAGGATCAGCAACACCTCGATCAGAAGATGTTTCCGTTGGCGGTAGTAGATTGAAGTTTGGAGGTCCTTCCATATTTTCGTTCTCTTTGGTTTCTTCGTCATCCCATTGATCATCCGCTCGTGCGCCTGGTACAATGCACATGTCGCGTGGAAGACATATGTCGTTCTCACCAATTTCGGAGTTAACTGGATATCGACCCTCCCCAATCTGAAGTAAGAAGTCGGAAAACTCGGCCAATTCAGCGGCGCTTGCTGGATCCGGAGCCGTCTGAACACGCATGTTCTCAGTCAGACGCACTTGTTGTAAATGGCTCCACAGTGGGGAAGACTTGAAGCAAGCCTCCAGCGTTTCTGCCCGAGTAGCATCCTTCAGAACAGGCAGGATCTGTCGATGGTCTCCACTGAAAACCATGACCTTGCCTCCGAATGGCTCCAAGTCGTTCTTCATAATATCCCGGAACGACCGATCCACAGCTTCGAAACACGCTCGATGCATCATAGGAGCTTCATCCCAGATGATTAAACTTGCCTTGCGGATCAGTTCTGCCTTTTGACTCTGCCAAGACAGGCTACATGTCGAAAACTCAGACAGTTTAAGCGGGATCCGAAATGTAGAATGTGCCGTGTGTCCTCCTGTCAACAATGTTGCTGCGATTCCACTGGAAGCCACTGCTATCGCCACCTTTCTCTGTAGACGGACATGAGCAAGTATCTGCTCCAGCAAGAACGATTTGCCAGTTCCACCCGGGCCGTCCACAAAAAACAGCTTCTGTCCACCGACTGGGTGGTTTACAGCTTCGATGACTTGGTCAAAAATGTCTTTCTGGTTCTCGTTCATCTGATCCGCAAGCGTCGCAGTTCTCTCAAGGTCGTCCGGTTCGTACGCTGCTACCTCCTGTGCGACGATATCCATAGGATCTGCTGACTGGCGCGCGACTTCGTCAGAAACATCGCTGTACGTTTCAAGGTCAGGAAGGCCATACATACTCAGCGTTTTTCCGTTCGAAACCAGATAGTCCGCCAACCACATCAGGCACTTATATTCTGCCATGCGCCAGCTAACTTCCTCGTCACGGTCGATGTTATCTTGCGCGCCTCTTTCCTGAATGGATCTGAAAAAGTCTTCTGACAAATCCTTCTTAAACCGATCCCACAGAGCAGAGGCATGGTCGGGTAGCGAGTAAACCAAAATGATTCCTAAAAGTTGGCGCAAAGCGGATGGCATCTTAAACGAAACTGCCTCCGCTAAGCATTCTTCCCACTCTTGATCATTCTCCAAGTACCCAGCAGCCAGTGCTGCGTCGTGAAAGGTATCGTAAACCACTCCATTCACTGTGCGAATATCTTCGAATGATTTGGGTGATCGCCGATGGCACAGTAGAAGTCTAAGGTAAAACCGCTCTGGGTCTTGTGGCGAGACGTGTACCAATCTACCCAGCGAAGCAACGTATCTTCTGTACGGTACCCAATACTTCAACCGATCATCCCACCTGTACTTCACAGGCACATCCTTGTACAGCAAATCAGCGGTCCCTTCTGGGTCTTGCGTACACAAATTGAAAAACGCAGTCAACTTTGTTCGATCTCCTCGCCGGACCAAGTTCTGAAGCTGCGGAGTCGTTGCATGATCTCGATACGTCACCAGACTCATTCCTTCCAGGTGGATAGGAAGATTCACAACGGCATGTGAAGAACCTTGTGTGGGAAAGCCGAATAGTCGCATGCAAGCCTCTACCGGAGAAATATAGCGACCCAGCAAGTACTGAAGAATCTCGTTCGCCTGAATTTCCTCTCCTTCAATAGTGATCGTCGTCATATCCGAACCCTTGTAGACATACTTGTAGATGTACTTCACTGCCTTGTTTGTAGCGCATACTTCAACGTTGATGTGGCAGTCATATTTCTGCGATAGGAATGGGTTGTAAGGTACGACCCACTGGTTGATCTTTGCGTTATCCCACACCTTCCCTTTGTGGCTCAGAATTCCTTCAGGTCGACGACGTCTCTTGTACGTAGGATACTTATCCTCAACCATTACCGTTTCTTCTGCGAACTGTTTGGGGAATTTCTTGGAGCATTTGCCGTTCTTCATGCAGGGGCAGTTAGGGTTTTGTTGCCCACAGGGACCGTGCAACATATTTGAAATGACGGTTTCATAGAGCTCAGGGTGTGTCTCCTTGTCCGGAAGCTCGGCTGACGTCAACCGGTCGACATCCTCCGCCGTTACGGGCTTGTCTTCCGGTCGCATAATTAGCAGGATATGGGCATGAGGTAGACCACGTTTTTGGTACTCCACCACGTGAATCCGGGCAGCTATAACACCCAGTAGACCTTCGTCGAGGTCCTTGTTGAGGGTCTTCAGCTTCTGCATGAACACACGCGCAACAACGTCCGGTCGATCAGATGCCTTCTCTCTAGGTCTAAGATTTTGCTTGATTTCAGGCCAGTTCGGGTTACACGTCATGGTGATGAACAGATTGGGTGCACCCGTCTCTCGAACTATAGCCATGGCATCCAGGAAACGCTGGTACATGTAGCGCGGCCCTCCCGTAAATGTAGGAGGTATAATGACCTTACGACCGATGTTCTCTGCTTCAGGTTCAGCTGAGTCTACCCCTGTGTCCCGTGATTGCCGTGTAGTAGCCGTAGACCCACGTTGTGCCACTTCCTCATTTGCAGCCACTCTGTGTACATTGACAGATTCGTTCCGCAAGGCATCGGTGAGACCTTGCAGTGTTTCCAATCTGTACTGAAGTTGGTTCTTTTCGATGAACCGCAGGCGTTCTTGCTCACATTTGGCCCATTGGTCCACACAATACTGTTGGGTCAGGCGTCCTCCTCGGAGAATGAGAGAATTGCTCGCAGTCCGATCATGAAGAACATATGATTCGTACTCTCGGAGTGACATCGTCAGTGGTTTACCGTTACTGTCCACAGGGTTGCCCACATATGGAAGGTCGTATGTCCATCCCGGCTCTCCGTACGGAAACAGGAGAGGGTATTGAAGTGGATCGTAGCTTTCACTCGTTTCATAAATTCGTTTGAAGCCTCCCTGACGGGTGTTCAAAATGATATCTCTGTGCTCGGCCGCAGCTCGATCAATAATGATAGCTGCCACTTCGGATGCAGTGGGTACATTGTGGGTACCCGGATTTGTGTTCCGCGCCACATGCAATCGAAGGCGAAGGTCCTCATCACGAGGGAGAAACTCATTCAGACGCAGTGCAGGGTTATCACCAGGTCTTGCTTCACCAGCAACTAATTGCCGTGCAAACTGCTCCACGGCTGCTTGGTACGCCGGTCCAGCACGATCAATCAACAGTCTGCGAGCGTTTAGAAACTGTTGTGTGTACCCGTTGTGGGCAGTCATCACCTGATCGATTTTCTCCAGAATAGCCGGATCCAATCCATCTGTCATTCCCATCCGGCTTGCTACGCGTGCTTCCATATCCGGATCATTAATGTATACTTGCGCAAACATCGGTCGGCGGTTGAGTGGAGGTAGTAGTGCTCCCATGCGATGACAAACAGAACCCTGTACGCGGAAGTTGTACACACCACTTCGGGTTACCCTTTCGTCGACGTTGAGAGAGCGGGTACGTGAAGATCCCATTGATGTGAACGCAAAGACGTTGTTGTATGCGCGGATCGACTGCTTAAATCTCGGGTTACCAAACAGTCTGCTAAGTTCAGCTGGAGCTTCGCGAGGGGGAGGAACAGTCACCAATCCCTTACGACAACAACTTCCTTCGGTTTCGTCGGGAAATTTCCAAGCGCCGCAGTGCTGACAGACTCGTTCGTGCTCCAGGGTATCGTCCGTGTATCGGGAGAAATAATGACGGCCGCCGGGAATGGTAGATGGGTCGAACTCTTCGTAGTACGCAAGCCCTTGTTGGTACTTTCGCGACCGGCGTCGAAATCGCTCTGCCTCTCTCCTTAGATCGATTTCCTCTTCTGTCATGGCATTTCGTGTGGCTCGGCGAGCAGCGGCGTCTTGATCACGGGCGATCAGTCGCTCTTCCTCTGTCATATCTTCTCTGTGTGTCCTTTGCGCATCAGTGTTTACTTGACGTTGCTGCTCTTGTTGTTCACTCGAAAGTCCATTTCTATGACTAATTTGATATACTCTATTAGATTCACGTGATTCTTCAGCTTCACGGGGGTTCATTAGGGCTCTTCGAGCTCTTGCACGCTGGGCATCTTGCTGCCGATCTCGGTCTACCTGAGACTCCGATCGGTTAGCTCTGGCTCGACGTTTCCTCTCCGCATCTGCCGCACGAACGCGAGCTAATTGAGACGGGGTCATATTGGCTCGGGAACGCCTGGCCGTTGGACTACGTCGTGGCTCTGGGTGATTATTTATTGCAGGTTCCATGCCTACTGCAAACCCGGAGTTGGCAGGTCGTGGAGGTTCTGCGACAGCGGTTAAAGTACTTGCAACCCTTGCATTCTGTTCAGATACGATCTCAACAGCCTGCAACGCACTGACAACGGCCGGCATGGAGTCTGCATTCTCCTGATCTCTCGTCTCAGACTGCTGCTTTCTAAACCGGATCAAAGCTGCACTGAGGTTCTTCATCCGTCGGCGCTTTGCAACAGGCTCTTCGTGCCCATCTGGCGCACGGTAGGCTGCTTTGATTTCTTCTTCGCTTCCATACTTGCGCTTTCTCGCCATTGCTCCTACAAACACTTAACACAAACCTACGTTAGTCTAAACTCTTACTTTCTTCATTGTCTACATCTTCGCGCTTCTTCTTGAGTTGAAAAAACGTGCGGTAAGCGGTTCCAGATGCCGCGGCAAAAAAATTTCCTTTTACCGAAGTAAAAGGTCTCAGTTCACCGCTAAACAAAAGGTAAGCCATAAGCCCTCAAGTCACTGTCCCCAATGACTCGGCAGGTCCGCGACCATGCCATGTGGCTGTCCGCACGCGCCCTGTCGCGGACACAGAAGCACGGGACTGGGGTAACCCCCAAAACCAACGTGCCGGCCCCATACACGACCACTCTCCGAGGATAAGGCAGGCGGCCCGGCCAAGCCGGCTCTTCTCGCCACATGGATCTGCCTCAGCGCCTCGGCTGGGTATGAGACTTCCCATGCTGCTGGCGGGCAAACATGGGCGCCTCAGGGTCGCGGCTCCGGAGAGCAAAGGTGCGACAGGACTAAACCTTAGTACGGCAACGGGCTCCAGCTGCAACCTCCTTATCGCCCTCGTGTCGTGGAATTGTGCCTCCGGGGGTAGAAATCCCCGCCTCGGAAAGACACTTTTTGCCAGAGAGGAACGAAATTGTGACTCTACTGTAACGTTTGCTTCGAGAGGGTCGTCCTGGCAACTCTGGGCAGGGAATGGGCTCCTCTGGGGGCTGGCTAGGCCTCATCAGTATGGCCGTCTTTGGATACCCATCCCTCCGTGCAGTGGTGGATATCTCACCCAATGCACGGCTCCGGTTTCCCTCTCTAACGCGCACAGTAAGTCTTGGTTGCCCCAGAAGGTACCAGTTCTCCCAACAGGCGGAACTCCCGAAGCCGTAAAGACTTTATTAATACGTTAATATGCTATGTGGCTACACCTACCTAAGTTCTCTGCGGCGCTCGCTTCCTCTTAGCTGCTCTAGAGCCCGCGCCGTCCGCGCTCCTAGTGTCGTCGACGGCGCCGATTTTGAAATGGCGAAATGTGAATTTGAAATCCATTTAAGTTCGAGACAATTCGATTAGGTTCGAGATCATTCGATTAGGTTCGAATCGAGAACGTTCCAGATAAGTCCGAATAATTACGCGGACAGTGCTACTTTTGTAATTTCTGGAAAGAAAGGTCAAGTCAATACGATAGGTGCAGTTGCTTTGATGGGAGAAAAATGTATACATACGCGCACCAAAAAAGATGCCACCCGAGAGGCTCAGTCCGGTGGAGAGGGGCGTGACGGACTGACTGACAGACAGAGCCCGATTTTAAGGTGCGGGAAACTAGCGCTCTGGGCATCCGCTACGCGGATGCTTCGTCTAACGTTTGTTGGAGGATGTGATCTCAAACAATAATTTAGCGAAATATTGGTGGAGTGTTGTAACAATACATCTAGAAACTCATATTTGTTAGCTTTTATGGCTTCGTGTGCAATATAATAAAAAAACACTGAATGTTGTTGTAATTAGTGTCACCCCTACCCGCCCTGACCTTAGATTGTTACCATAGCAAAATGTTCACGTATCACGTTGAAAGGTCTTCTCCAACCTCATTTACCGATTCACTGAACTACTGCCCATATAGTTTGTTGTCGTTATCACGAACTATCCAAACGAATAGATATACGACAATCCAGACGATCGCTGTTGAAACTGGTGATTATACGTACCAACTGATGTTGATTGTAGGGGAATATTCAATTTAAACTACGGAAACTATTTATTAGGGAATAAATTGAAGACTGCAACGTAGCTGCATCTCCATATTATATTATGTTGTTTTCACTACTCGGCTAGATCAACTCAGTTAATTGCGGCGTGGTAGCTCAGACATTGCGGTAGCGTCAACAGCAGCGCTAATAGTTTATTTGTACTGGCGAAACTCGCTGAATCTGGTACAGAGCTGTCGATGCGCATTATCACTGTAGCGCGGCAATCATTAGTCCTATACAATCTATATCAAACTACACCATACCGTAGTAGTTTTGATAACTGCTGTAGATGATCTCTCACAACTACGCGACGTTAGACTAATTTACATCATGGTCTTCTAATGTACTCTTGATTGTAAGATGATTGAAATCACTGAATGTTACCAAGCTCCATTCTGATCCTACATAACTTGCTGCTGGCGGCCGATATCCGTTATACGCTAGGCTGTGTGGATCGTGATGTTCAGAATCTGTAGTATTAACGTATCCACCGCGTTACACGCTGCTATCAGAAAGTAGAATTCCTATTAGATTGGCTATTGTGGTAATAGTATAGCGTGTGCTACGTTGCAGCTGCCAAATCACTATAATAGTGTAACTGTCGCGATAGCTGCAGCCGAAGTCTGTGCCATCAGCGCTGGTAGATAGTTGTGCAGAACAGGTAAGCTTCGAATTGTGTATAATATTCACCTGCATCAACGTGGAGTGCAAACGGCTTGGTGAAGCTGCATAAGTAGTCTTGGGTGCGTGTCTGAGCGATCCAACAGCGCACGCATAGCTAGAATTTTATACTACTTAGTCGGCACTATAGCACATGTGCTAATACAGCACCGTCGTTAAACCAAAACCTGCTCAAGTTTCGCCACATTAAATCAGATCAACCTGCAGCTGTTAGATAGCTTAAAGTGCGAGATGAAACGAAAAAAAAGGGAAATTATACTAAAAATACCCTATCTTCTTGACTCACACTATTCTATCTGTCTGCAGAGAGCGGTGTTTGCACCCTGAACACTAACACGGTTTCGCCAGCCAGTACATATCAATTGGATGACGCAGCCAGTTAGTAGAACAGTTTTACGATCGTGGTTTTAGTATTAAATAAAAGAATAAAAAACAAATATTATTATAATAGATAATAGTAGAAAATGCTTGTCCAAAATATGGGTTCAGAATGCACTACTGTTCGATTTCAGTTAAGTTCGAGGAGGCTCCAACTAAGTGCGAATCATAATGCGGACAGTGCTACTTTTGTAATTTCTGGAAAGAAAGTTCCAGTCAATAGGATAGGTGCAGTTGCTTTGATGGGTGAAAAATGCATACAGACGCGCACCAACAGAGATGCCAACCGAGAGGCTCAGTCCGGTGGAGAGGGTCGTGACGGAGTGACGGACAGACGGACAGACGGACAGACAGACAGAGCCGGATTTTAAGGTGCGGGAAATGTAGTTTCTAGAATGCGGTCGAAACTTCAGGAATGCTTAGCTAAATTAGTGATTTAGACGTCGATTTAGTATACCATGTATACAGTGATATACTGAATCAGCACTGCATCGTTCTCATTAGGAACTGCATACTATGCAGCAGTGCTGAAGCAGCACTGTATAGTTCTCATTAGGAAGAACTGAGCAATCAAGAATGTACAGTACCACTTCAATGGTATCATCATTGCGGGCAGATTGACGATTAACATTCTCTATGCACCATACACTAGAGCGCTGTAGATATATATTGCTCAATGCGTTTGTCTTCTAAGTGGACTCGTCGTTATCGTGAATGGCGGGCGACCTACACTGACAACTTCTTCGCAACCTCAGCGAACGACTTGCCCTGCGTCACGGCGATGTCCTTCTCCAGCTTCGACACCTGACGATCACTCTTAGGTCCTGCGATGGAACCTGCACCCCATGGCGAACCACCGTGAATCTCTTCCACATTGAACAGTTCCTGCGCACGGTATCCGAGCGGAACGTACGTCATGCCGTGAGAGACCAAGAAGGTCACTGTCGAGAGAGCCGTGGTCTCCTGACCAGCTCCCAGCAGAGAGGTGCTGAAGAAGGTGCCGGCAGGCTTCCCCACCAACGCTCCACCAAACCAGAGTTGACCCGTCGCATCCATGAGCGCTTTGGCCTGCTCGGGGAACACGCCGAAGCGCGTGGGGAAACCGAAAAGAATGCCGTCAGCCTCCTTGAGCGTGTCTGGAGTAGCGATCGGGTAGTCTTTCTTGGGAGGTGCGTGCATCTTGGTTAAGATTTCGTCCGACAGCGTCTCGGCAAACTGGTAGATTGTGGCCTTCACACCCGGCACGGATTCGACACCCTCTTTGATGGACTCAGCCAGCGCGGCAGCGTGGTCGTGTGTAGCGTAGGATATGCTAGCATCATCCAGCACCATGGACGACGATGACTTCTTCCGGGACCTGCCCATGTTGTCGCAACAGCGACCGACGGCGCAGTTCGAGGCACAAAGCCCTATCCCGATCGACCATGACAACGACCCGAACAAGAAGACCGTCGACAAGAAGACCGTCGACAAAAAGACCGTCGACAAGAAGACCGTCGACAAAAAGACCGTCGACAAGAAGACCGTCGACAAGGAGACCGCCGGCAAGGAGACCGTTGACCCCATCAATACCTCCAACACCAACGTGAAGATCTCGAAGCAGAAGCAGAGTCAAACTACAAGCAAGCAAGCCGAATCTGACCAAGGTACCAATACTACTCCACACTTGACTCAGACGGGGACCGATGCCAACCAAGACAAGCAGTTCCGCCGTGGCTTCTCGTCCTACTCCTTCAGTAACTCATCCATCGTGGACGACAAAGGCCGGCGCGTGACGAGTACGCGGCGTCGTTATGAAGACTCAACGGGTCGTCTGAAAGCCGTACACGAGCGCGAGGTTGACGGCAAGAAGCTGCGCTCGACGTGGAATCGCATGGGTCCCGACGACGAGGGTCAGCATGATGCAGTGTGCTCGAGCGGTACTCCCGACGAGTTCGAGAGTCTGTGGCAGCAGACGCCGTTCGGTGAGGCACAGAAGAAGACCATCAAGGACCAGCAGAAGCAACTGGAGGATGGACAGCAGAATCAGCAGGCGTCAGCTTCGAAGGCCAAGACGGAGGCAAAAGTGGAGGCGACGCCGATGGAGGAGTAAGAGTGCTATGGTATTCGACTCTCAGCAGTTAGTTTCCTGTTCAGGTCGACTCCCTGCAGTTGCCTCTTCGGGTCGATTCTCTGCAGTTGCCTCTTCGGTGGTTTGAACGTACGGCGAATACGCGTCTCGCATTTCTCTTCTATGATATTGTAACGTTGCAGGTAGATCAACGGAAGCTGCATGATGCAGCTTTGGCCGGTTTGTTTGTTCTAGCGAGGCTCAATTTTAATAAAGTGAAAGTGCACTCATCCATTGAACTGTTGTTAGAAAGGAAGATTTGCTAAGGTATTACTTATGGTCGAAGGCTTCGAGTCGAAGCCAAGCACAGAGACCACGACAGTTCCTTGTCAGTGGCTTATTGATCATCTCATCGTCATCACTCCGAATTCGTCACTCGCTTGCTTAAACAGCGTCTGTTCTTGGTTTGGTTTCTGTTCTTTGGATGTATCATCGATGGTGTATCATCATCATTAAGATGATGGAGACCGCGTGCTTACGGGTCCGACACTCGTAACCCAATGTCTTCATAAACCTGGCAAGGCAAATCATCAAACCACATCACCACACGAAAACCAAGTATTGATGGCTTTACCAACTCACAAACGACGTAGCTCCGATGCCATTCTGAAATTGCACTTGCATCCAGCAGACCCTCTTCTTCTCCAATCGTACTCTCATCAACCCGATCACCTCCAAGACAATGACCACCAACGTCGCCATCATCTACTACTCTACATACGGCCACGCTGCCGCGCTGGCTGAGTCCATCAAAGAGGGTGTCGAATCCGTGCCGGGTGTGAAGGCCACAATCTACCAGTTTGCCGAGACGCTGTCGGACGAAATCTTAACCAAGATGCACGCACCTCCCAAGAAAGACTACCCGATCGCTACTCCAGACACGCTCAAGGAGGCTGACGGCATTCTTTTCGGTTTCCCCACGCGCTTCGGCGTGTTCCCCGAGCAGGCCAAAGCGCTCATGGATGCGACGGGTCAACTCTGGTTTGGTGGAGCGTTGGTGGGGAAGCCTGCCGGCACCTTCTTCAGCACCTCTCTGCTGGGAGCTGGTCAGGAGACCACGGCTCTCTCGACAGTGACCTTCTTGGTCTCTCACGGCATGACGTACGTTCCGCTCGGATACCGTGCGCAGGAACTGTTCAATGTGGAAGAGGTTCACGGTAGTTCGCCATGGGGTGCAGGTTCCATCGCAGGACCTAAGAGTGATCGTCAGGTGTCGAAGCTGGAGAAGGACATCGCCGTGACGCAGGGCAAGTCGTTCGCTGAGGTTGCGAAGAAGTTGTCAGTGTAGGTCGCCCGCCATTCACGATAACGACGAGTCCACTTAGAAGACAAACGCATTGAGCAATATATATCTACAGCGCTCTAGTGTATGGTGCATAGAGAATGTTAATCGTCAATCTGCCCGCAATGATGATACCATTGAAGTGGTACTGTACATTCTTGATTGCTCAGTTCTTCCTAATGAGAACTATACAGTGCTGCTTCAGCACTGCTGCATAGTATGCAGTTCCTAATGAGAACGATGCAGTGCTGATTCAGTATATCACTGTATACATGGTATACTAAATCGACGTCTAAATCACTAATTTAGCTAGCATTCCTGAAGTTTCGACCGCATTCTAGAAACTACATCGCACGTTTTATGAGTAACTATTTGTGAGACAGACAGAGAATTTCGATGCGCGTTCTACGCCTTCAATGAAGTTGAAGTGGAATCGAGGCTACTCAACGTCGTCGCCAGCTCATTTCGGAATCTACCAGCTACCACACAAGCGATCAATCAACCAACGTATCGAAGCCAACTCAGGCTAGAATACCATCTGAGGCTACAGAACCACCTCACAAACAACACCTACACTTCTACCAAGACCATGTTCAGCTCGTGGGATCTCGTCCGACCGCGCTTCTGGTACCCCATGTCGTCACTGGAGCAATCCATGATGGAGCTCGAGCACATGAGCGATCTCATGAGCCGCTCGCATTTCCCATTCGACGTACGTAGGGATATGTTAGCAGCATCCAGCACCATGGACGACGATGACTTCTTCCGGGACCTGCCCATGTTGTCGCAACAGCGACCGACGGCGCAGTTCGAGGCACAAAGCCCTATCCCGATCGACCGAGACAACGACCCGAACAAGAAGACCAAGAAGACCATCGGCAAGAAGCCGTTGACTCCACCAATACCTCCAACACCAACGTGAAGATCTCGAAGCAGAAGCAGAGTCAAACTACAAGCAAGCAAGCCGAATCTGACCAAGGTACCAATACTACTCCACACTTGACTCAGACGGGGACCGATGCCAACCAAGACAAGCAGTTCCGCCGTGGCTTCTCGTCCTACTCCTTCAGTAACTCATCCATCGTGGACGACAAAGGCCGGCGCGTGACGAGTACGCGGCGTCGTTATGAAGACTCAACGGGTCGTCTGAAAGCCGTACACGAGCGCGAGGTTGACGGCAAGAAGCTGCGCTCGACGTGGAATCGCATGGGTCCCGACGACGAGGGTCAGCATGATGCAGTGTGCTCGAGCGGTACTCCCGACGAGTTCGAGAGTCTGTGGCAGCAGACGCCGTTCGGTGAGGCACAGAAGAAGACCATCAAGGACCAGCAGAAGCAACTGGAGTATGGACAGCTGTATTGATGTAGCATGAGCAAAGGCGGGGTATGCATAACCAACATTTCTATGCGTAGCCATAAACTTGTACACGGACAAGGTGACGCGTCAGCATACACAGAAAATATCCACCGTGTCCATCTTCTTTTCATTACGATAGTCGTTGAGTGTACATGTTCCGTAAGATGCCTAAGATCGGCACGATTCTTCCTGCGCTGTAACCATCGTAATAAATCACCTCCTTGTACATCTTCTTAAACATCTCCAGTTTCTTGTTGCATTTTGCATGGGAGCTATTAGCGGTGAGTCGTTCCCCGGAGCTTAATCTAATAAGCTGGTGTAACACAGCCTTCACCTTGGTGACGATGTCTTGAGCTAGTGAGGCCATCTCGCCCTCCAATTTTGACTCCATCAAAGCGCGATCAAACGCCTCGTAGGTAGTTAGCAGTATTAACAACGCGTGCTCAATCCCTTCGACGCGTCCTCCAAGTATATGTAGATCCGCCAACTCTTGATGAATCAGCACAAAAGTTTTGCCAATCTCCACCTCGCCAAAGTAGTTTAAGGCCTTTTCATAATGCCGTCTAGCAATCTCCATTCGGCTAGTTAGAGTTGACAAGGAGCCGTCAGATTTATCTGTGGTTGGGCTTTCTCTTTCATTTCGAAGCGTGCTTGAAATCATGCGGCTATAGAACGAGGCAATCTGATAATGGGTAGATGCCATTTGTTTCTTGTCGTTCAGCTCTGAATACAACGCCAACGCCTTGTTGAAAACCTTGAGTGCTTCATTATCGCAAGTCTTCGTCGAATAACGCCCAATTGTACCTGTTGTGGAAATGTTGTTGGCCATGTCAACTGCCCACACCAAATAGGTCAGGGCTAATTCGCCTTTCACCTTTCGGTATAAATCTACATCTGCTTTGCTTTGCTTAAGAAGCTGTAAAGCATCCAGGCAGAGTTTTATCGCAGTCCGATAATGTTCTTCTCTGGAATCTGCTGGTTTTCCTTGGGCAAAAATCTTATGAAGGTGTGCGAGATTAGCTCGAAGCAATGCCACGTTGATTCCATCTACAGCAGATTATTCGGGTCTAGAGTAAGCACAAGTACACAATATGCCAGCATAACATGAAAATACCTTCGATGTCATTGAAGATCTTGCAACCGCGATCAAACCACCTAAAGGCTTCCTTGTAGTCACGCTTAGCAGCAAGAAAATATTTACCTAGCTCATTACTGGCATTTCCCAACTTTTTCATCATGATACTACAAACAAACAAACAAGACATCGTCACATCGAGCTGTTAGATGATACAATGCCCACTACTAAAATGTCAACCAAAATGACACTTACAAATACACCTCGGAATCTGCCGGAGGTGAAAGCGCCCGTAAATACGCAACGAAGGAGAGTTTCATCAGACCCTCTGCTCTGTTTGTAAGGGTATTGGTATCAGAAAATTCATCATCCCCATCGAGGTTCTTCAAGAATTCACTTGGGGAATCACAGAGATTTAAGAGCATATCTCGCTTTATACCAGAGATAACATCGTAGAGAGATGTCAATCCGCTAAATATATCCAAGGGTTTTTGGGCTGCGATATCACCAATCAAACCCAGCAAGGAACAACGAAGCTCCGTCCCAGATAGGCAAATCGTGATATTGTCTTGAGAGAACCTTCCTCTTCCAACCCCATCGAAATCCAACTTATCAAGCAGAGTATTAACCACAGCATCTTGATTCGGTGAAGAAAAATCGAGTGACTCCACACCCTCAGGAATGGAGCTCAAAGTTAAGAATTGACTTGCTTCTGCGATGCATTTAATTGCATCGGTCCACTTGTGGCAGCCAGCATAAAGCTGTCCCAGTTCGATACAAGCGGAACTAAACTTAAGCTGAAGTCGGTTTAGCTCTTCATCCATGAAACTACCCATCTCGCCATCTGCATCTTCGTCTTCTGGAACGAGCTCCCCTTCACCTTCAAACATCTCAGTTTCTCCATCACTGTGAGTTATAGTAGGGCCAGAAGTTTTCGGAAAGCACTCTTCAAAAAGTTTGATGCTCGCGTGCAAATACTGTTTTGCTTTCTCAAGAGATCCGATTGCCGCCTCTAGATTTGAGTCTATAGATGCTGAATCCGAGTGAAGCTGGTTGCACTCGCGGAGGTATGTGTCAGCTAGTTGTTCACTGACTGACGAGCAGATTGAACTGTGAGCCGTCCCACCTTTTTGGGCAATCTCTCCCAACAAGCTCATACATGTGCGAAGAAGTTCTCTCTGGCGTTGCTGAAGTTGTTGCTGCAGCTGCGGTGTTCCTGTTGCCAAAGAACTCGCTAGCCTCATAGCTCGAGCTGCAAACCGATAGCATAGCATTGCCATCATGTATTTCCACTTGAGCTGACTTCCCTGGGAAAGCACATCAACATCGTACAGACGCAGAGAGCTCTCACCTTCCTTTCGATGCAACCAATACGTACCATTCGGCCTAGAACAGTTTTCCTGAAGAAACTTGAGCAACATCGACGCATTCATACTCACATCTTGGACATAAAACAACGGGCGCTCAGTACCGGACATATAGGGGATTTGCCGAGTCTCCACAAGCTTGTAGCCACGAACAAGCCCATTTGAGTGCATGCAGATTGCTAACTCCGGGATATTTGCGATTACGTTGTCCAAATAATAATCCAGGACTGTACAGAGAGATAACTCTTTATCCATATCATGAAGTTTCAGGGAAACGGCCGGGTGCTCCTGGTTGCTGAACAAAAGAACCTGGCTGCCGAGAATCTGAAAACAGATCATACAGTGGTGATTAGTAGGTGGATCTAACGATTTACACCCTAGCGTAAGTTCGTACCATTTTGAGATCGTTGAATTTCCATTTCAAGATACGCTGGAACGTCTGGGAATCTCCCCCAAATGCTGGTGAATGTTTTGTAGTTGATGCGAACCAATTGGTCTCACTTGGGATAAAAGGAGATGTCGATTTCTGTTGAGTTCCGGTTGGTGTCGAATTTTGGTGGTGACTGGCCGCATCTGTGTGTGATTTTCTAGTCGGAGTAAGCCCAGTTATCGAAGGCGCGGGCACTGAGGGACATAACTTTCCTCCGTCATTATGTCCTGTTGCAGGTAGTCTCTCAATTGAGTCTTTCAAACGCTGAGATTGTGTCTCGGACAGTGTTGGTGCCTGCAATTTCCCCTTTTGCTTAGGATTTTTCGCCTTCTTCCCCTTCTTGCCATGTTTCTTCGCCTTCGTTTTGCTTCCAACATTTGCTATTTCCTTCTTTTCCTCCATTAGCACCACCGATTCCGCCTCCGACGCTGGTAACTGATTCACGGTGCTCTCATAGATAAACTTCTCATACAACAAGCTCTGTGTCGTCTCCTCCTGTTGCTTCAGTTGTAATGTATCCTGTGGTAAATCTTCAAATCCAGCCGGCAAGTCATTTTCATCAAGTTCTCCATCCACGACCAACGTACTACCCACTCGATGCACTGCCAACGACACTCTCGACTGCGAGTAGGGCAGTTTAAAGAGTTTCTTAATATTCTCCGCTGGTCCTAGAAAATCCACCTCTTCTTCCTCCGAAGGTGAAGCCAACTCCACTCTACTGCCTCTTAGTCGAACGGACAATTGAGGTTCTTCCTGTGTCAAGTCTCCGAGTCTCAAGGCGTTCATAAAGTCCTGTGACATTTGGTGCGTCTCCGTCTCCATCCCTAAGAACCCTGAAGCCAATTGTTGTGTAGCTGTCTTGGTCTTCCTCTGTCCGGGGCTCTCTGACCCATTAGAAGAGCCTGGGGACCCTGTAGAGCTCGTTCTGGAGCGTGGTGAGTCTCGATAAGGTAGTGTGGTCTGGTTCAGGTTCGTATCGAGCTCAAGTTTCTGGAACGGGACAATTGCAGAGGAAGTAGGAGGTAGTTCTGAGTGATTGTCAGTGGTAGAACTCTCCCAAAGGACTAAAGGGAAGTCTGGGGCGTCTCCTGGTAGTGCGAGGGTAGTACAAGAGGCATTGGAAGAGGATGAGGGCGAGAGTTGAGGGCTATGGAGGCTCAGATGCACGCGCTGTTCACCGTCCGTGTCTTCTACCCATACTGACATGTTGTCGGAGCCTGTGGGACTGCACACGGGCGACGCAGGAAGCGAGAAAGAGGCCACTCCGCGCTGCTCATCGTCTTGGTCATGCATCGGGAAGATAAAAATATTATGTACGATACCTTAATACCTGTATTGTGTACGATACCTTAATACCTGTATTATGTACGATACCTTAATACCTGGCCTGCGCACTAAACGATGCTAAATCTTACGGTCCTTGTCGAGATGTCCAGGAAATGAGGTAGTGCCAGGGGCAGAATGTTCTTGCGCGCATTCTAGTCACGATTCACAGTCATGCCAAAACAGCCATTGTGTCGACAATGGAGTAGTCTGGGAAGTTCAATTTCATGTGTCTCGATGATGCTTGTGTTCAGTCGCTGCCTTGTATTGACTTTAGACATTCCGCTCGTCGTCATGATAACAGCGTCAATTGCTTCCATGACCGCTGCATTTTCCGCCATCATATGCTTATAGCGCACTGCCATACCGTAAAATCTCCGACCTCTCCGACCCCTCCGACCGGTGCGTAAACATTGCGAAACGAAGGGGTGTCACCTTTATCTATCACCTGCCCCTAAACCAAAAACCCTCAGCGGCTCGCTGCGCTCGCTGACGACAGAACCCTAAGCCCGCTGCGGCTCGCAAGACGAGCCTCCGCTTGTCTTAAAGGCAATGATTGGTCCTGGGGTCTGCAAACCCCAGGCATACTCACTGCGTTCGATTGGGATGACATCCATCCTCGGACCTCCGACCAATAGGCAAACGAGGCGACTAATATATATAGGGGATAGTATGCATATCACATTGTCGGAGGGATAGGGTAACGAGATATGTGAGGTCGGAGGAAGACTAGAAATCTGTATGTGGCGCCCTTAAGTACGGTCGGAGATTTGATGATATTCATCCATAAAACATTCAATGCGATATCCTAGCCGACAGTGTGGATATGCAATCTTGACACAATCTTTTCCACCACGGAAAGAACCAAACGTCAAAGTAGCTAACTACGACATGGTGTCAACGTGTGCTGCGAAGAGTCGCTCCCAATAATATCTTCAATTGGTTCTCGGTGGTTTGTTCTCTGTCGAAGTGATTGCGTGTGCTGTTGTTGTGTCGTCATTAGCGTGTTGACAATTTATTCCTTGGCTGACCAAATTGATTTGAGTGCTTCATAGCTGCGTTCAAGTATCTGATAGATAACGAACGCATTATGAATGGCTACATCCAAAAATCAAGTGAAAGTGCTCATAGTCAGTCGACGTTCGTGTGGCGAATTGGTTCTGCGAAATCGCAAGATCGCAGGAGTCCTCTTGCACACTGCTCCCGAACTGCCGACTAACGGAGGGGGTACTCCGATCTTCCGTGAAGTTACTTGATCTCACCTTGTGTACCCGTCGGTGGGACTAGATCGCTCCTCGGGTGATCTCGATTAGACGCGCTTGTTGTCGATCTTGCTGTCTGACAAGACAGCGGGAGAGGTGGCAGCAGCGGGGATACTTCTACTCGCTGCGCCGTGTAGTTACCGAGCTTCGATCTTGATTGTACTTGGTCGATCTTGCTCTGACCAGTGTCGATCTTAGCTCGGGGGGTCTTGTGGTCGGTGTGTGACCTTTATCCAATAGCTTCCAATACGTGCTTGCCGCTTCCTATAGCGGGGTCTTGAGATTTGAGGGTTGACGAACGTCCAGCCAAGCAGTCTGGGCGTAGGGGTTCCACTTAGTGTCGATCTTGATCCTGCGTGGTGTCGGGAGGGCCAATCTTGTATATCCCTACCCGGAATAGCGTAGATGAAGGAAGACTTGTGTAGTAGAAGGTAAAAACAACTCTGAATTAATGGTTAATGTCCTATGTTTCCTATCTGTGGCTATCCATACCGTACTGGCTTCTTAAAACCCATAATAAAGCTAAGATCGATATTTACCTGTCAGGATCGATATTGCGTGGGTACAATCGTCTTGGGCAGGGATGATGGCACACGCATTCACTTGGTCATTATAGTGAGTGTCACTATACCGAGGATCACCGTAGAGAGGGATTGCTCTTGATCTTGATTGACGGGACGAGATCGAGATCGGAAAACTTCTTATCTGCTTCACCACAACCGTCCCCTGCACGAGTGATAGCAGCACAACTGTTTTCGCTCGCTGCATCGCATCTCCTTCCAGCCGATTCTCCTCCATGGTTCAAGATCAAGCTTCCAATCCTTCATCCACCCCGAGATCGACTATGCCACCGGGCCAATTGGACCTGCTCGCGGTGGCAGCCGCTGCCGTCGATCCTGATGCGTCTCCCGATTCACCGCCTCACCCTCATTCTTCATGTCCGGAATGTCATAGGTTGTATTCCGCGCCGACCGCTCATGTTCATCGATCTCATGTGGATCTACAAGTTGTTCGAGCGTCGCTCCGAGACGTTCAAGCCTCTCTAAGAGGTGTGGAGGACATTATCAGTCGTGAGTCGATCTTCCGCCAACTGCAAGATGATCATGAGGATCTTCAGCACGCTCACGTGGACTCTCTTCGTCACATGGGCGATCTGCATCGAACATTGAGTCACCTCCGATCTCAGGCCATGCCGTTCGCTAAGTTTTGCCAAGATCGGTATGACGCGTTGATCGAGGCATTGGAGGACTCCAACGCAGAGCTGGTAGAGAGCAAATCCACGGTTGAAGAACTCGAGGAGAAGCTAGACAGGGTCTCTAAGCTTCGGGAAGCTTACGACGAACTGCAAGCCACCTCTAAGAGTACGATCTTATGTCTGGAAGACGAGATCGACACTTTGAAGCGCCAAGTCCAGAACCTCCAAGCTCAACTGGCTGCTCTAACCAGTCATCCCGATCTTGGTTCCCCACCTCCCACTGCGCTCGCCCGACTCTTATTTAATCAAGATCAGGAGCTGATTGCTGCTCGTCAGCGTGATCAGTCCCAAGATCAATCACTGCTGGAAGTCCGTCAGCGGCTGAAGGATCGAGATCAAGACTTATCCAAGGCTCAACAGCGGTGTCAAGCGCTGGAGCGGTCGGAGGCTTCACTGGAGGCGGCTGCTCTCCAGCTCCAGCGTCAGATCAACGCGCAAGATCGACGTATCGCTCGGCTCCAAGAGGAACGGGATCAATTCCGCACGAGCTGTCATGAGGCACAATCCGAGCGAGATCAAGCGGTGGCGAAGGTAGCGTCTTCGTCTGAGCGTCTGGATAAGGCTCGAGCTGAACTTCGCGCTCGTGGGAATCATGTGGACTCAATGAGGGCCAACATCTCCCGCTTGGAGCAGCAAGTTGCTGATCTTCAGACTGCCCGCTCTCAAGTCGATCATCAATTCGTGAGTCAGAAGCGTGAGCTGGCTGCTCTACGGGTTGAGCATGCCGCTCTCTCTGCTCATTATCAGGACGCCTATAGTCGATTCTGGGCTGTGGCCCGTTCTCTCAATCAAGACGTCGCTCTTCCGACTCCCGCAAGTCTGACACGTCCTCGATCTGGGTCGGAGTCATCCCCACCCCGATCTCGCAAGGCTCGGCGACTCGATCTTTCGTCCTCCAAGTCTCCTGACGATCTTCCCGACTCCGAGGGTCCGGATCCTGACGTCCCTGAACCTGAACTCCCTGATCTCCCTCAAGAGTCCGAGATCGAGCGAGAAGACGGCTCCCCTGAGCAGGAGGGCGGTTCTCCTGAGGATGATGACGCGGACGATCCTGAGATGTTAGCCGCTTTGGCTAAATCTCGTTCGGATCTTCGTCGATCCAAGCCGTCTGGAGCAGATCAGGGTGCTTCGGGAACTGCCGGCCATCCCATCGACTTGGGTGGCGAGGGAAGTGACAATATTCCTTCCGACGACCTATCCGAGCAGTCTCCGGAGGTCGATCCCCCTATGGGTAGCTCCAATTCCGCTCCTGATGACAGTGATCTTGAGTCTAGCGCGGGTAAATCGCTCCCAGATATTCGGCAGTCCTCCGAGGCCATCACTCTGACTCCGCCATACCCCAAAGTTCCAAGATCAGAGTGGATTCCCAGCTTGATCACCAGGCGTCTCTTTCGCTCGGCGGACGTTTTCCCTTGGGATGTTGATCGTGTGAGCCATTTGAGCATCTCCACCCTGAATACCAAGGTGTTAAGTCATCTCTTGCTCGGTGTCTCCGAATGGTTATTCCCTGACGCGACTCCCTCTGCAACACCTTCTCGGATCGAGATTGAAGATTTTGTCACGGGCCCAGCTGTGGATGCTCTTATATCTCTCAATCCTCCACCATGGGCATATCTGGAATCCACCGAGGGACCCCTCTCTTTCATGGTCGATTTCATGCCTCCTGGTTTTTGTGAGAAGTACTTGGAATATGAGGAGAAGCATCTCCAGGCACTCTGGGAGTCCAGTCACTTCCTGCCGATCTCAGACGACATGTGCGTTGCTGACGCAGCTTTATCAGCCTACCATGAAGGTCGTCGTCAGCGTCAATCTCGGACTGGAGCCGCCTGGAAGCAGTTCTTGTTTCGACATCTCATCCCGGCTCTGCGTCAACAGTATTGCGACCTGGATATCTTGCTGGATCCTTTCTTCCTGCATTTCCCCAAGCCGCGTCATCCCAAGATTTGGTATCCGGATGTGTCTGCTGCGTCGTTAGAGGATGCGCTGTCCGCCGTTGATCTTGCGGAACCTTGGCGTCTACAATATCGCCGATCTTCTGCGGATCATCCAGCGACGCGTATTCCTCGTCTTCAGGACAAGTTCGTCAACTTGCCACCTTCTTCTCAGCCAGCTTCCAACATAGCAGTGCTTTGATTTCTTAACTTATCCATATCGTCTTCATTGTGATATCCTTCCTTTTTGTACGTCGATCTTGGAATATCTACGTCTTCGATCTAGTGTCGCCTGACCACTAGTCGGTTCACACACATCATATACACCACTGTCTACCTGATCTACCGCCGTCCGATAGATCCTCCACCTGTTCCTTCGTGATGTGACCAGCTCACTTCACGATCTCGCCTCCTTATGGCTCCTCATGTGATTGCATGACCTCGAATCGATTTCGATTCGTTCGATCTCGCAAATAGTCATACCGTAGAGCTCCACAATTAAGATCGGCTTCATCTACCCATGTCGGTTCGTCATATCCTTTCCAGTGCACCAAGAATTCGCGCAATGTACGTCCATATCGCGTGCGCTTCCCCGATCTCATGTCTACGATCTTCTCAACTTCATATTCGTCGGTATCTAGATCTCGTACCCAGCTGTCTTCAGGTAACAAGGCTTCATCAAAATCGAATCGATCTTGATCTTGTATTGTCAACCGCGTCTTGGGACGGTCTGGGAATTGTCGTACAGGCTTGATCTTAGAGACATGTACCACCGGGAAAAGTCGGTATTCGGTACCGGCGATCTCAACACGTACTGCATGTTCTCCCACCAGTTCCAATACACGGAAGGGACCGTGCCACATATGTGCCAGCTTACGCGCATATCCTTCCTTGACTCGATCTAGATACAGCCACACTTGAGTTCCAACTTCGATCTCATGTGGTCGGACCGTTTCATTGTGTCGATCTGACCTTTCTTGGATCGCATCTCGTAGTTTCTCGTTAACCTGTTCACGTGCTTGTTGATACTGTTTCTGTATCCGGTATCGCCATCGGCGGGGTTCACGATCTCGCCTTCTCGTCGATCCTAATGGTACCATTGCTTCCAACGTGGATCGAGGGTCCCAGCCGTGTAACAGATAAAACGGGGTTTCTCCTCGGACACGATCTTGGGCAGTATTAAGTGCGAATGTAAGACGTTCTGCATAGTCGTCCCAATCTCTCTGATCGATATCTTCCACATACATATTGACTGCACGTGTCAATGTTCCCACCATCCTTTCGGTTGTACCGTTTGCTTGTGGGCGGTATGCCATTGTTGCTCGCTGTCTCTGTCCCACGATCTTGTTGAACGATCTGAAGAAGTCAGACATAAAACCGGGTTCTCGATCATGTCGGATAGCCTCGCTTGCGCCGAACCGGCGGAAAACACATTCTTCATAGTTCTCGGCGACAGTCTGGGCTGTCCTTGATGCGCTGGCTTTCGCGATCACATATCCAGTGAATAGATCGATCCAGATCAATAGCTCAGTGTTTCCTTTGTGTGATCTTGGTAGTGACGGTATGTGATCCATACCGATAATCTGGAACGGATACGTAGCTTGTAAATTCCCAGGCGATTCCCCGTGGATCGTAGGTCGTCCTTTTCCCGTCTCGCAATCTATGCACTGACCCACGTAGCGTTGCACACTCTGATATAGTCCGCGCCAGTGGAAGTGAGCTCTGATCTTGTGGTATGTCCGTCCGATACCTTGGTGGCCACCTTCCAAACTTGAATGATAGTGGTGCATAAGATCGTTTTGCAACGTTTCGGGCACCACGAGCTTGGCCACAAGATCGCGATCTTCGTCGGACTGCTTGGTCGGCGGAAAATAGAACAACAACCCTGATTCATCTGTCTCATAGCGATCTGCGATCTTAGAACAGTTTTTTGCTTCGGTCGAAGTAAGATCTTGTACGTCCCCTCGCAGGTAGGCTTTAAGATCGACGATTCATTTCTCCTCATCTTGAGCTCGGTTAATACGTTCCATCCTCATTCTTTGCACGATCTCTTCTTGTAGCACCTGGGGTCGACATTTTTTACGTGATCTTGTGACAGCAGCGATCTTGACTGTGGCTGCGCCATCCTTGGCTATTAGCAACTCGTCCAGTCTATTGAGAGTCGCAAGATCTTGGCGCTCCTCTTCCGTGACAATCACCACTCCACTTTCGCGACGTAATGCGGCACTCGCCAGACTGTCTGCGCTTTGGTTCCAATCTCGCTTCATGTGCAGGAACTCATGGTTGGGCCAAGATCGGAGACGTTCCAGTGCTTGCTGTCGTAACAACGTTAACCCCGGGGCCTTGCATTCGATCTCACCCTTCATTTGTCTGATCACAAGATTAGAATCTCCACAGATAATCAGGCGTTCCCTGTCCATATCTGACAGGAGATCGAGGCATAGAAGCAGACCGTGATACTCAGCCTCATTAACCGTAAGATCGAGCTTATACTTCGATGCTGCTGAGATCACTGTCCAGTCTGGTAGACTCCACACTATTCCACTGTATGCTCCGCCACTTCGTTTCACACGTGCCGATCCATCGAAACTAACGACTAACAGTCGTTCACCTGGTTCCACTGTTGGGGGTGGCATCGAGATCACTTGTCGTGGTTGCTTCCTGGGAGCGATCGAGATCAAGATCGAGTCCACTTCTTTACGGGGTGTAATACTTGCCGCGATCACGCCCAGGATCTCATCTTCCCCTTTGGTGCATTTCACGATCTCAAGGGTCCAGCTTGATAGAAGTGCAGCCCATCGTCCTAATCGTCCTTGCAACCCGGATGAGTGAAGCAGCCACGCTAATGACGAGTGGCGCGTCAGTACTTTAATCGATCTTGTCACGAGTTGAGTATAGCAGATGTCTAGTATCCTGAGCAGAGCCAACACTTCTTTGTCGACCATACCATAGTTGATCTCGTTCGGCTTGAGCGTGCGACTGGTGAAAGTTACTGGCTTGTACACTCCATCGTGTTCTTGCATCAGGGCCGCTGAGATCGCCCATTTGCTGGCGTATACTACCACCACCGGTGGTCGATCCACATCGAAGTGTTGTAAGATCGGAGCATTCACGATCTTGTTCTTTAAAGTGGCGAACGCTGTCCTAGCCTCAGTACACTTGTTACCCTCTTCTGTAGCAACATTCTCGTCGTCCCCAGTCGATTTTGTCCTTCGAGCGATCTCATAGAAATCCGCTTCGCGTAGTTCGTACAGAACGGATGCGTAGATCGCGAAGCCTTCAATGAATCGGCTGTAGTAATTGAGACTTCCCAGGAATGATTGCATCGATCTTAGGTTGGTAGGGAATGGTAGTTCTTGTAAAGCCGCCAAATCCTTTGGATGCGTCTCCAAACCTTCAGCCGACACACGATGTCCTAGATAGTCCACCTTTTGCTGTCCCCAGAAACTTTTGGCGACGCTGATGGACAAATTCCACTCGTCGTAGGCGTCTAACAGCCTTTCCACCTTTCCGCATAACGCTTCCCACGATCTTCCGGTTACCAGTATGTCATCGATGTAAGATCGATGTCCCAACACTGACTCATTTCTTTCTAGATCAGGTTCTCCTGTCTCGAATACGTCCTTTCGGTCAGATCGATCTTGATCTTGGGTCACCTTCAAGAATCCATATAGTGCATTGTCTAAGAGTCTCTGGTAGATCTGGGGGGCGTTTTTGAGTCCGAACGGCATCCGATTCCACTCAAACAGTCCAAATGGAGTGATAAATGCCGAGATCGATCGGGCTCGGTCTGTCATGGGCACTACCCAGAAACCGCTAGCCATATCCAAAGAACAGTACCAGAGAACTTTGTCGAGATCATCCAGCAAATCATTGATCAGAGGCATGGGATACACCATGAGCCTTGTCAGACTATTAACCAGGCGGTAGTCGATACATAACCGGATGTCGATCCCATTATTCTTGATGATCACAACTATAGGTGACGCCCAGGGGATGTCGAGTGTCGGATCATCCGAGCCGATAATAGTCCCTTGATCAGTTGGTACAATTTTTCGCGGAATTGTATCGCCACCTTGCGACAACGTTGAGCGACTGGCTTTGCATTTCCCACATCTATGTCACATACCACTCCCTTCGCTGCTGGTGGTAAGGCATTGCCCTTTCCGATAAGGAGGTGCTTCCGTTTCCAGATAATTTGCTCAAGACGTTCGATCTCCTCCCGGGTGTTGGTATTGGTATCACCTATTTGAAGATCTTCGATCTTGACTTCTTCCGTGGTCGTGGTCACCTCTGGTAGCACAGCCAATTGATCTTCCACATCTTCTGCGAACAAGCTTCCCCCTTCCTTGATACAAACTTCATCATCCATCGTAGGATCGCTTATGTCTGCCGCGACCTTGGTGCGAAAGTTATTACTGTTAGTAGGGTCGATCTTGCCTTGGTCAGATGTACACTTCTTCGACGGTGGACTTGCGTCCCATCCCCTGCGATCTCGACGTTCTGAATGACTTTTGCCGGACGTGGTAAGATCGCAGTTGGTGTTATGTACTCGGGACGTTCAACCGCTGGCTCGGGGATCTGCTCGTCGATATCCACTTCACTGATCTCATCCGTAGTCGCCTGATATGCAAGATTTTGCCATTCGGCATACCTCCTCGATCCTACGGATACATATCCCGGAATTCGAGGAATTCGATCCCCACTCAACCACATCGCCACTCTCGATCCTTCATGTAGAGTTAGTGCACGATCACTCACGTTGGTTACCTGTAGATAACGCTTCCTTCCTGGTCCGACTGTGATCGTTGGTACCCATCGATCTCCCCTGGTAACCCATAGCTTATACTGGTTTGACGTCTGGCCTCGTAGCCTGATCTCGGCCGTCTGTCCGACATCGATCCAGTAGTGATCCTTCCAGCACACATGTTCGACCTTGTCTCCGTAGAGTGGACGCCTGCCAGCCATCTGAAGACGGACTTCGTCAGGCAGACATATCGTCCCATCAGCGAGATCGAGGCGGATACCCGCTGGCACCATGAAGTCCATTCCTAGTATCAGATCTTGACCTCCAGTGGGCGGACCTACCCATGCATCAAAGAAGTACACTAGCGATCCTGCCAGCGTGATCTTGAGACGAGTACGTCCCTCGATCTTATATGGAGATCGTCCAACACCTTCGCATTCCAACGTTTGATTCTCATCAATGTGGCACCCGACCTTACGAGCAAAGGTGGCATCCAGTATGGACACCTCAGCACCACTGTCAAATAGCAAAGTTGCTTTTTTGTTGTTGATCTTCCCCATAGCTTTAGATTGCTTGAGCTTCTTGTCTGGAACATGATACTTCCAGTAACCCCGCGATTCCCCAGGGGAAATCTCAAGAGCCATCATCACACTCGATCTTGCATATTCATCGATCTGGCGTAGACTTGACACTGTAGCGGTGGATTTCTCCAGAAGATCACATGTATTGTCGATCGGATCGATCAGTTGATTAACTGTTGCCTCCGATTGTTTCTCGACATATGCATAAATGCAGTAGCTAGAACGCTCGTCTCGTACCGGTTTCCAAACCGGTGAGCGTCCTAGTTTAACATCTTCTCCGCAGTCTCTGGCAACATACCGGCGTGCTTGGTAGGGTTGTACCATTGTCGGATCAAGTTGTAAAATTCCTCCATGGTACATTTTCCCGCCTCGTGGATGTCACCACATGCCTTGCATGTGAATAGGCAGCGATCTGAAGGATGTCCTTTACGACCGCACTTCTCACACGTCAGACGCCCCCAGCACCCAAGATCGCTATGTTTACGTGACCCACAGTGCGAGCATCGCTTAGGTGGCGAACCTATATCATGTCGATCTTGTTGCGCACGAATGTTTCCGGTCTCCGAGCGACTGTGATCTTGGTTCCTTTGACCTTGATCTTGCTGCCCTTCGTTGTTTCCAGATGCTGCGAGGTAGACACGACGTAATCTTGCTTCGCCATCCGATCCACTAGAGTCCTTTTCAGACTCGCTGCTGTCTGAGATCGCTTTGACGGCTCTGACGGCCCGAGTTGAAGCAGACGGGGCTGCTGCGCTGTTGTTCTTCTGACGAGGCTTGATTGATCCATAAACAGCCTTGCTCTGTCGTGCTTTCGCTCGTTGCCGAGATCGAAGTGCTTCTTCCAGGGTGTCAGCGTCTGGAATTCGTAATAGAGCCAGGTGATCTGCAAGATCGCGGTCATCGAGAGTTTCAATGAAGTGTTCCACATGCTCTCTTCGAATTTCCGCAGGTCCATCCTTGATCTGGAGGCGGGCCCTGAGCCCTGCCACATTGAGCCGATACAAATACTCCAGCGGAGATTCATCCGATCTCTTGCGCGCGTGGTAATATTGCCTCGCGACTGACACTCCTCGTCCGCAATATTGAACCTGGAAGCTGCTGAGCAGATCCTTCCAGGTGCTGCGTGTTGTGCGACTAAGCTGTCGATACCAGTTTCGCGCCGATCCTGCGAGGAGATCGCCGAATACCAGACACTTTTCTTCATCAGGGGCTTGATCTCGCATAAAGGCAGACTTTACATTGCTAAGCCAGGCCCTGGCTCGATCTTCGTCCCCTTCTCTGCCCGCGAACTCCTTGAGTTCAGACATGGCAGATACTCGTATGCGCGGAACACTTGTCGATCTTCCGGTGGTCGTGGCTGATGCTGATGCTACAGTCGCACGTCTGGGAGGGTCAAGATCGAGATCATCTGGGTCGTATTCATGAGGACTTGGATGTCGATCTAGCGACCCCACAGACTCCATATCCATATCTCGGTCTTCTGCTGGTGCTAAGATCGCGGGATTGATAGGGCCTTGTTGTTCCTTCAAGAATCGGCTCATAGCCGCTTGGAAGTACGATTCCAACTTCGCATTCGATCCTTGTGTCATGTTTGGCGTGATGACGTCCGTCACTCGCTTGGTCTCATGATCTCCACGCTGCCGTAGCATAGCAGCACCTGACGGTCCCAGCGTCATTCGGGGTGGGTCATCTGCACTATCAGTGCCCACTTCCTCGGTCGCCGACTCATAATGCGAGGATGTTCCTGTCTGATCTTCCAGTGTGAGTGCTGGTAGCGATTTTAGCATGTCATCCGTCGATCTAGTCGTGATCTTGGGGGTTACACTCTTTCACCCACCAAGGGCTTCAGTAAGTCGAAGATCGACATCAGGGCTGTGTTGATCGCGCTGAGCCTCGTGTCGAATAGATCGTTGGCGTTGAACGATCCTGCGGTAATCCCACTTTCCTTGATCAGATGTAATAACGCCTTTGCAGCTTCAAGTTTGCTTGATCTTGCAGTTGGTTTCTGCACTGGGCCTTTTAGATCGCTGATGATTTTTGGCTTGATGATCTGCATAACGGGGTTCTTGATCAAGAAGGTGTGAAGTTCCTTCTTGTGGTATGCGATCTCGAGGGACTCATCAGTCCACACTGTTTTAAGATCGTCTTGGTCATCAGCGTCCGATCCTGGTGCTTTCAACTTCTTCCGTAGAGGCTTCGATCTTGCTGACTTCCTTTTTGTGCTCGACTTGGAGACGAGCGTTTGGATGGCTTTCGCCGGTGGACTTTCGTCCTGCAGATCGCGACGCAAGTCGGAATCTGCTGGGGTCCCCGAAGGGACCTGGGGAGGAGGTAGAGGCTTCTCTTCTAGGTCCGTAGCCGGACCCTCCTCTGTTCCGTCGGTAGAGCTCCTCCCAAAGCTCTGCCGATCCGCGGATCGATCTTGATTCAGCGGTGTCGTTGGTGATCCGATCTCCAACGACGCTGGTTTCCCTGATCTAAGATCAGCATGCGCTTCTTCATGGGACTCACGGTGAAATCCCGAGTCACCCAAAGATCCGGGCACGCGCACCATTGTGGCGAAGTGGTTCTGCGAAATCGCAAGATCGCAGGAGTCCTCTTGCACACTGCTCCCGAACTGCCGACTAACGGAGGGGGTACTCCGATCTTCCGTGAAGTTACTTGATCTCACCTTGTGTACCCGTCGGTGGGACTAGATCGCTCCTCGGGTGATCTCGATTAGACGCGCTTGTTGTCGATCTTGCTGTCTGACAAGACAGCGGGAGAGGTGGCAGCAGCGGGGATACTTCTACTCGCTGCGCCGTGTAGTTACCGAGCTTCGATCTTGATTGTACTTGGTCGATCTTGCTCTGACCAGTGTCGATCTTAGCTCGGGGGGTCTTGTGGTCGGTGTGTGACCTTTATCCAATAGCTTCCAATACGTGCTTGCCGCTTCCTATAGCGGGGTCTTGAGATTTGAGGGTTGACGAACGTCCAGCCAAGCAGTCTGGGCGTAGGGGTTCCACTTAGTGTCGATCTTGATCCTGCGTGGTGTCGGGAGGGCCAATCTTGTATATCCCTACCCGGAATAGCGTAGATGAAGGAAGACTTGTGTAGTAGAAGGTAAAAACAACTCTGAATTAATGGTTAATGTCCTATGTTTCCTATCTGTGGCTATCCATACCGTACTGGCTTCTTAAAACCCATAATAAAGCTAAGATCGATATTTACCTGTCAGGATCGATATTGCGTGGGTACAATCGTCTTGGGCAGGGATGATGGCACACGCATTCACTTGGTCATTATAGTGAGTGTCACTATACCGAGGATCACCGTAGAGAGGGATTGCTCTTGATCTTGATTGACGGGACGAGATCGAGATCGGAAAACTTCTTATCTGCTTCACCACATTCGCGTCGACGTATATCATATGTGCTTCGCATTTAATCGAATCTGTCAACTGCATTCATAAAACAGGTGTATGCGCACACTGGAGCAGACACAAAAAGCTTCGTCCGACGAAACATGTCCTAGAGTTCTACCATCTAGCACATTTGCTGAAGGCGTAGCTGCCAAGTCATTTGTGTAGAATAGCATTATTTTCTTGTCGCAAAATGCAATATATCCAGCATGTGGAGAACGATGACGAGGCGAGACGAACGGTGTCTTTTGCACCTTCTTCAAATGCTTCTGGCTCTGTTTATTGACTTTTTCGAGATCCCTCAAATTGTCGGCGGTGTCGATAGCAGCAACTAGCTTCCAACTACCTTGTGCAGCACTTTTAGCTCCAGAATTGCTGCTTCTACGACATGTCGAGACAAACTATCCACATAATTTAGTCTACATGTTCCCACCACTCGAATTTCACCAAATGTCATATCAAGTACATGTTTCCCAAATAAATGTCTCGTGTAATACGAATCCATAACAACAACTCATTTTCCACTTTGAGAAAGGAGCTGTTGATTACGTTTGGTCAACATAGCAACCCACAATGCGGTCGCACTCGTTGCATCTAACTCGCAGCTTTCGCACCTTGCAGCCAAAGACCTTCGAAGTTCGGGGAAGACAGCCGTATAGCGCTCTAGATGGCCAGGTACAGTACTGTTATCACTGCCGCTGTCAAAAAGACCGTATACATACAGTGTTTTCCAGTCGACCAACGCGTAAAATCGAACGGAATACTTGTCCGGTTTGGACGCGATGTAAGTACGTTCCGCCGACCGTGTTTTTTTCGAATTGAGCTTTCATCCAGAGCTGACACCCACTTGGTACTGCAAGCGGTGCACACTTCTTTAAAATATTATACTCCGGTAATGCCAAAGCGGGTCTCTAGGTTTTACTTCCTCAGGTACTGTATCAATTGGACGCAAAGTCAAAGCTGCCCGCATACCAAGAAAAAGATCGCGTTGCATTGTAGAGCAGAAAAGAGGGTGTCCATAGAGATCGTTCGTTGACCAATAATTTCTGAGTCGGTTCAATGAACAAATGCTTGTTGCAATTTCAAGACCTATGTAAGCGTTGAATTCTCGGAGAGAGACAATAGGAACCCCACTCTGAATAAGACTGGGTTTAGCCATTGTAGTAGTGTATCCCGTACCTTTCGCCTAAAGAACAATGCAAATAGACCAAAAATTCCTTTGGTTCTATACGCTCGTTTTACTTTGCTTTCTTGAAGTACTGTTATGCCTTCATTTCTGGCGAGGGTCTTGACGTAGATGTGGTCATCATTCTCCAAGCGTTCATTAACGTTATCAACACCTTCCGTATCACCGAAGACTTGTTCGTCGTCATGTTCATCATCACTATCGCCTTCTCAGCTATCTTCTGAGTGGGGGACTACTGCATGTGGCTCCCATGCAGACATGAGCAGGTTGGTGTAAATGACGGCGTGTGGATCGTAATATGTTCTTGATTGCTTGATTTGCGATCGCAAAGATTCAGATGCACGTCGAAATGAAGCGCGTCGCCCACCCCAATCGCTAGTTGAAGTTTCCTACGATTGGCGTTCTTAGACGCCCGATAAGGGCTTTCACTACAGCGTCCTACTGTGCGTGGACTTTTGAGTCATCAATTTGACCAATAGACAACTGATATCCGCGGTTTTAGAGTCACCATGAGGGACTTCAACTCTCAGGTCTTAAAGGGTTAACGGTTGCACTGGATTCAGGAGGGGGTTTGGGTTTGCCTCTAGAACCCTCCCGACGCTCATACCCAATCCAACAAACAACCACAATTTGATAACTCAACTCAATACCTGCATCGTACGAAAACTCGAAAACTTCATAACAGCATCACCAAGTATGTTGATTCTGGGATTGACTAGTTTTGTTTTTGCTTCATTCTCCCAAGTTCTACCGCTTTAGCGACATCAGAAGCGTCCCACAACCCTCGATTAAATTGAAGAAAGAGCACTGTTTCCAGTGTCATAGGATTCAAGCTTCGCCAGAGCCGAGAGAGTACAATTCTAGCTCTTGAAAAGAGCCTCTCCACATGGAATGATGTGGGAGGAATCCCCTTCAAGTCATCTCGCGCTGGAGCGGGCACATCTGCTGTCAGTGCAATCTCAGCAAAAGATCTCTTAGGTCTAGACCCGCTCCGCTCAAGGAAACGCGTTGGTGGGATGTCGTTAGATCGTAGCAACTTAGATACAGCCACACGCTCCGAATCAGTGAGGTTGTCTTCTTTTGCCGCGAGCAGCTTTACGACACCATTCTCGAAGTCGGGAAACTTGACGATCAAAGCGCCTGGTGCTAAGTAGGAAGCAGTGTCTGGATAGTACTTAATAACATGATCAAATGGGGCACGAACATTAAGCAAAGATACAGCTACAGATTACAGCTTTTTGCCGACACATTCCAAGGGTTTTAGGTCATCATGCAATCTTTCACGCGGACATTCTCACGTTCTTGTTTGGCTTTCCGGCCATTGATTTCGAATGGACGTCGGAAAATCGTAATTGGTGACGAGGGGGCAATTAGTTATTGCAATAAGTTTATTGAAATAATTGTTACTAAAATTGGAATTTACCGAACCCCGCTCTCGGTGGTAGTCTGCATACAGTTTACTGGTGTGAAACCCTGGAATCGAGTCGACCGTGCAGTAGTGCCTCAACCCTTTCTCCAACTTCTTGACCAGGCAACCGGTCTTCGTTTGCGCTTGCAACTCATGATAAGCAGACTTTAACGCTTCAGTATACTCAAACCTTGAGATGTTAGACCTTGGGATTGTTGGTAAATGTCCTGTCACAGCTTCTGTCGGAGTGGGTCGTAGCTGGGAGATTCAAGAATGAAGAGATCGAGGGTCATTGCGCTCAAGCGTGGCTAGTTGCTATCTCCAAAAAAATATTGGATGATGTTCTCTTAGACACTGGATGGTGTTCGATAATAGCGGTGACATGTTCAGTCGGCAAAGACTACGATGAATGAATTGCGTTCGCAATTCAAGATGATTTGAAGTTGTCTTGTGATGCTAACAGGCATTTCAACCGGGGACGAAGTAACATTAGGAATGTTTAGTTTGGAAACTTCACTTGGAACCACTTTAATTTAGCGATTACAAATTACAAGAAATTCAAGCTAAATTAGCTGCTACACTTAGCCGAAACGCACAAAGCTATAGGGACACTGACAAACCAAGCTGGGCGTCTACATCCCGCTTCACATCTTCACGTCGTCACGTCTTAATAACCATTAAAATCGTATCTACCTTTTATATAGTTCGCTTCCCAAAAGGTTGAAAATGATATACGCCGAGTTACGTACTGACACTATAAGCCCGTATGTATAATCACTGTCAAGCTGTCAATTGTAATAATGTTCATGGGATAAAAGTTTACGATTCCTTTGACTGGTGAACAATTAAGAGGGAAATAGCACGGGTACTGCGGAAATGCGGGTGAATGCGCTAGAATCGCTTCGAAGTTACTTCCATTGAATACCACCCTCAAACAATTTGCCGAACCAATGATCACGACGTCGTCGTACGTGACGGGTCACACGAGCACTTTGCTTGAGGAAGTGTGCTATCAGGAGTATACAAACTCCTAGTGAATGGCTGTTCACAAGCACTGGTCTCAGGGGATTTAATAGCAAGTATAGGGTAGTATCTAGATTGCATACATTTAGTAGTTAATACTGGGAGGACAGCTTTAGCTGGCTGAACAGCCTAACCAATCTTGACATCGTGCGGGGGGCATATCTTAAATTCGCAAATGTTGCCTGAGTCCATAGTCCACAGACAGACTATTTTGTGTTAGCTCGATGAAAATGAAAAAAGACTAATTAGTGGTTGTAGTTGTAAGTGCAGTGGACTCTACCAGTGGTAGCGGCTACCAACTTGCGGAAAATGCGAGGTGTCCAATTAGGAAGTGCCCCTAAACTTTTCGCAATATGGAGTAATTACAGAGCGGTGAGCGCATTACCTCAGCAAATCTGGGTCACAATAGCGTATTGCCGTATTCAGACTCGCACAACGCAAATAAAAATTACCGAGGAAATCGGTATTGGGATCATTTACTTTCCAAATGCATGTGAACTGCTCCCTTTACGCAGACTATGTGTTCCAATGTCTTTTGGGTTGGAAGTGAGCACACAAATTTCCTCGTCGCTTTTATGGCTTCAGTTAGTAGCAATCTATGTCCTCATAGCGTCTCTAGTGACTTAATTTGATCTGTAATACAAATCATTAACTATTGTTGCATTTAAAAATTTGGTCCTGCTTGCTTGGTTCTCGGACACCTAACCACCTTGGATGTAGTGTAAGGTACACCACCGACTAAGAAGTACTCTTAAGTGAGTAATCTGAAGTGTACCTACTTCTGGAGGCGGTATCCGGTTGGGAGTATCCCTCATGTAACCACTTACATCTTCCTCACTTAGATTTGGAAATCCTCTCAGCCAATGCAGAGATAGGAAGAAAGTATCTTTCTCTTTCCTCCTCTTGTCGGCATTCATCGACAAGCCACAGCTGTGGCTTTATGACTAGCATTCAGCCTTTGTGCCAATACAACACCTTCAAAGGTTTCCACGCCAACCTTTCAAGTATGCCTCCAAAGACACCCCCCACGACTCCTCGGTGCCTTCCAAGGCTAACACCGCGACGTCGAAGGCGTTGAAAGTTAAAAGACAAAGCCACTCCACGCACGGAGGTCGGCACGGCGGCTTCCAAGACATCCAGCAAGTCTTCAGTTGCTGCTACAACTCATGGAGAGAGCCCGCGACGCAGTCGCTCTTGTTCCCTGCCTGATGACCGGCCGAATCCGCGGTTCGCCTGTTGGGAGAATAGGCCTCAGGCTGACTTCCTGGTATTCAATATTCTTACGATCACTGCACCAGAGTCTGGTGAGGGCGTTGGAAGATCTGGGAACGATTCCACTCCTTTACATAATGCTCTTGCAACTTCGGAGATTCCTGCGGATGATTCTAATTCATCAGAGGCTGCGGTGGCCCCCAAGAGCTCTCCTGGCAAGAATCTGACCTTAGCGAAAGGTCAAGTTCGAGCCCAAACCGCGAAAGCGGTTTCTCAAAAGCGGGTGCTGCCGCCATGAAGCTCGAAGCACCTAGCCTAGTTCTTCTTCTGAGGGCCATCCATACCCAAACGTTACCGTCTCCTTTTCGGAGGTTCTAAATCTGAAGAGGACGTAGAGGAGGGGGTTGCATCCGAACCCCGAGAGATCTCGAACAATCTTGATCAACAGCAAGATGTCTAGCAAGCTGCTCAGTGCAGGCCACTTTAGAAGTAACACCCTCTGCGCCTCCCACGCCGATGTATCCTCGCGGATACTACCCACCGGATGCGGAGTATGGGTCTCCCATGTCCTTGGAGCACCTCAAGGCCCCTCGTGTACCCATGGGCGCACTTCGCGTGGCGCCTATGAGCGTGCCTTGGTTCAGGACGAACCACTCTTTGCCAACGACATTGAGGCCGCTAGGTGTGTGCTACTTGCACCACACCGAATCCCCCTTACGGAATTCACAAGTCTCCGTAGGAACGGGAAGACCGTGGCGACCTCTTCCCCTTGTGGCAGTACCCTTGGGTACAACCCGAGAACACCGCAACCCACTCCCAGGCAGAAAACATGTTCTGGAGATGGTTTTCTCTGAAGAACTTTTCAGTGCAGGAGTTGAAGAACTTCGAGAAGATCGTCTGCTGTCCTATGTCGTGGACCAGCGCGATCTTCGCATCGAGTTTGCCCACTTAATTGCTAAGCAGCAACTCCACTCCGTTATGGAGGGACTTAGACAGCAGTCTAAGTCCAGCGCTCAAGACGAGCGCGGGTACAGTTCCGTCAACCTAGAGACCGTACACCGTAAGGCGGCTAAGAAGCCGCGGATAACTTACGCCCCGGCTGTTGTAGATCCCAAATCTCAACAGCCTTCGGGCAGTCAACCGGAGCCGGTCTTCCGGCTCCCACGAGTTCTGTGACGAGGGGTAACCCCGCCACTTCACTAGCAGCTGGCGCTTCCCAGAGCGCCGCCGCTCCTGGACGACACGCTCCACATGGTAGTGGAGCTCGCCGTTCCGATCAAGGAGGGCAGGAGGAGCTCTCACACGCGTTTGAGTACGAGGCTCCTTCTCAGCCTTATCCTTCTGGACCCTCAACTTCGGGTCGGAGCTCTGTGGGGTCCCTGTTAAGCGACGAGGTCCGTCAGCTTCGAGATCGCGTCTATGCGATCGAGATAGCCCTTGGGCTTGGACCTGGTGGTCAGGCTGCCTCTCAGGCTGGCAAGCCGGGTACCCTTGAGGTCCTTCGTCGAGATTTGGACGCTCTTGGTCGTGAGACTCATGAGCTCCACGGGTGTGTTGACCGCCGAGTTCCGGCTTCTGCCATGAAGGATCTCCGTCGAGGCTTAGACGTTCTAAGCCATGAGGTGCATGGTCGGATGCCCTCTTATGAGCCGCAGGGGTACTCGTACCTCTCGGCTTATGGGTATAGTTCTTACCCAAGTTCTTCCCACTCGGTACCATCATACCCTTCGTATGACTCGCGTGGGTACCAGCCTGCGTTTCATTCACAGGCTTCGACACCGACAGCTCCGGTTGTCCAGAGGACTCAGCCTCGTTTCGAGGAGGTGGGTTCTCATCTTGGCGTTCCTCCGTCTGAGGAGGAAGACCCAGCGGATCGTGATACCGCTTAAGACGCCCCACGTAGAACGTCGGGTGCGTCGTCATTGACTTTGGGAGGTCAATGGTTTACGCCGCGCCATGTTTGGCTAGGACCGCGAATGGTCCGATGAAGCGGTGCTTCAGCTTGTTGCTCTCTACAGAGCTAACCATCTTTAGCGATAAAGTTTTAGTGTCTAGGAGAACTAGGTCCCCAACGTTAAACACGTTTAAGTTTCCCCGACTTCTCTTCTCTGAGTACTCCTTTTGATTGTCTTGGGCTAACGTCATTGCGTCTCTAACCCGGCTGATTAGCCTCAGCCTATAGTCTATAAATGACGACAACTGTCTTTTAAAGACTAGGACGCAATTTCTGAGACCTGGGAGGAAATGGCTTTCCGAGCCTCTCCCCTACTTACGATGGAGGCCACGGTGCCTCCCCGCTAGGTAGCGACACCTGGGAGTGTCGTAACCCATTCAAGTTGAACGGGGTAAACCCCGTTGATGCGTGTACCGCATTGTTGAGTGCACACTCAACCATAGGCAGCTGGTCCGACCAGGACCGAGGTGCCTCAGCACAGATACTGCGAAAGGTATCTTCGAGCACGCGGTTGACGCGATCCGTCTGACCACCCGTCTGCGGATGGTCCGCAGTTGACGTCATCAACAGGAAGGCCAAAGACGAAGTCGAGACTCAACTTCCAGAAATCCGCTGGCACAGGTGGGCTCTGTAGTGTAGCCGAGGCGTGGTCCGAAGGCTTCACCCTCTGACATGTTTCACATGCCTTGACATAATGTGCCACCCACGTATACATGCGGGCCCACCAAAATGTCTGGGAGACCGGTTGGTAGGTCTTCTCTCGGCCAAGATGGCCACTTATCGACGCACCATGCGCCTCTAGAAGTATGTCATACTTCCGATCCTCGTCGTTTGGAACGACAACCCGAGGAGGATCTCCAGGGTCTACTCTGTAGTGGAGTAACCCACCGGCCAGCTCATAACGATGGATCTGCGCCCGCTGTCGAGGCGAAAGCCTGTCGACTTTGGCGTCCTTGCCATCGGACAAGAACTGCACCAGTGGTGTGTAGTTCTCGTCCTCCTGATACGCTAAGCGTATCCGATCGTACAGATCTGTCGTGAACCAACTGACATGAGCTAGCTCATAGTAGGGCCGACGCGACAATGCATCGGCAAGCACATTGAGCTTGCCCGGCTTGTATTCTTCGCGGAAGTTGCATTCCGCGAAGAATGACAGCCACCTCGCCATCCGCTGCGACAGATGCGGCGAATTAGTGGCAGTCCGCAAGGACGCGTGATCAGTGTAGATCACAAAGGGTCCTGTGCCCAAGAGATGAACTCTAAACTTGACAAGAGCGTACTTCATTGCAAGTAGCCCCTTGTCATGAACGGGATAGTTCCGTTCGGCAGCCTTCAGCTGCCTGGACTGGAAGGAGATGACACGTTCGTGTCCTTCATCGTCCTTCTGCAACAGCGCACAGCCTATTGCATAGTCAGAAGCGTCACAGACGACGCTAAATGGCTTGTTTTCGTCCGGCAAGGCCAGGACTGGCGCTTGCTGTAAGCTCGCCTTGATGCTGTCAAAAGCAACATGGTTCTGTTGCTCCCCGACCCAGTCGGCATCCTTCTTTAAGAGATCCGACAAGGGTCGAGCTAGTTCAGCGTACCCTGCGCTGTACTTATGAAGATAATTGGCTAAGTCCAACCACTTCTAGAGGTCTTTCTGTGACCTCGGGGTCGGCCAAGCCGCTATGACCTTGAACTTCCCTGGATCGGCGCGTACGCCAACCCTGCTGACAAAGCAGCTGATTACTTTTATCTCCTCAGCTGCGAAGACGCACTTGTCGATGTTGGCATAGAGCTTGTTGGCTCTCAGGACCTCAAACACTCGACGGAGGTGCTTCAAATGTACCTCCATAGCCGTCTGTCCATCCTCGGCACGGCTATGGACGAATATATCGTCAAAGTACGTCTGTGCAAACGTACGCAATGGTCTAAACAATTGTGTGACCAAGCGATTGAACGTCGCTGGGGCATTCGATAGCCCCTGTGGCATCACTAGCCACTCCCAGAGAATCCCGCTCGGGGTGCTCACTGCGGTGAGAGGAATGTCACTCTCCCGCATCAGGATCTGGTAGTATCCGTCAACCACATTCGGGGCACTGTACAGCGTACAACCCCAAATGTTGTTCAGCAACACATCCTTGCGAGGGATCGGCGTCTGTGCCGGTACCGTCGCATTGTTCAGCTTGTTGTAAGCGTGAACCAGACGCCACTTCCCGGTCGGTTTCCGAACGCAGAAGGTTGGCGTCGAGTGCGGGGACTTCGACTCCCGCACCATGCCCGACTTCGCCTTCTCGGCGAAGAAGACATCGATGACCTCACACTTCTCGCGAGGTAGAGGCCACTGCCTCGTGACACAATACTTTGTACCAGGCACGAGGTCAATCTCGCGCCGTACTCCCCGATTCGGTGGGAGTTGGGATGGTGGGTGCTTCGACACCACATCCGAGCACTCTATTACAAGAGGATACACCGGATCCTCCGGGTTCCTGATGATCTCAGAACCCAAGCGCGTTGCACGCTGCTTCGTGAACCCCTCCAGGACATCCTCGTCCATTACGGAGGAAGAGTTCAAATCTTCAGGAGAGGTCTCCGTCTTCAGGAGCACCATCTCCGCAATCTCTCCGGCCTTCAACTCGACCAAGAAGTCCTTCATGGACAGTTGCTCGAGGTTCAGCAGTGCTGGCATTTCAGGCAGTGCCTTCTCATGTACGGCGCCTGCCTTCACTTGACGACCGGACACGTCGTTGAAGGCATGGTATTGATCTTTGACCGGTCGTGCCGGTGGAGTCTCAGACTCAGAGTGTGGTGCTCTGATATCCATACGGGAGATGCTCAACGACACCTCCGCCCTCGTACTGGTCTTCCTGACCCCGCGTGGAACTCTGTTACTCACGCTAGAGACGCTTGCTGCGCTCTCGTTCTTCTTCTCGGTATCTTCGACCTTGTGTGGAACTATGTTACCCATGCCGGAGGCGCTCTTTGCGTCCTCCTCAACAACCTCAGCTGTTTGCGGAACTACGTTACCCGCTTGTGAACCTATGTTACCCACACAGGAGCCATCTTCAGCGCTCTCCTCGGCAGCCTCTGCTGCTTGCGGACCAATGATACCAACCTGGTCAGTGCGTCCGGCACTGCCACAGTCGAAGCCCATACGGCGCGACGACTCTCAGCGTTGGAACTTGCCATCGCAGCAATCCCACACGCTTGGCAATGAGCCTTGGTCTCACGACCGGTTGCGAGGCTCATCGCAACATCTTCGACGGCGTCAGCGACTCCCAATACTTCTTCGGGCGCGAAAGTGCCTTGGCGACCATCTCTGGCGCCCCAGTCCCGGACAGAGGTGGGAACATTACTCACCAAAGCTCTGTCGGAGACTGCAGGCCGGCTAGCCCCAATGGCTTTGCCGCGCCAATCGATCCAGGGATCGTGCTTTTCGAGCCACGGCATACCCAGGATCAAGTCGTACTTGTCCATGTCTAGGACAAGGAACGACTCCGTGCTATCAAAGTCCTCAAACTTTACAGTCAGGCCATCCGGACCCCAGGTACGTTTACCACCGTATCATCGGCCAGTCTCACCGAGATCTGGCCACTGCTTTCGCTTTCACGCAAAGCGTCGGCATACTTGTCGCCACTCCGCGCAACCGTCCGGTCTCGAGCAAAGTTCGCCGACGCCCCAGAATCTATGAGGATTCGGATGGGATCTACATATCCCCGTTCGCTCGCGTGTATCACGAGCAGTCCGCCGCTGCTTTTCCTCGTCTCGAGAGCGCCCAGGTTCTCAGGGCTAAGCCTCCATGGCGTGTGCCGCCCGCACTCCTACCATGGGGACTTAGATCTCCCCCAGTAGGGCGCCCCGCCTCTACTGGTGACCCCGGTTCCCCTCGCTCTTGGGTCGCGGCTTCTGCCACGGACCCTTTGAGCCCCTAGGTTGGAAGGGAACTTCCTTTGCCCTCCCGCAGGGCAGGCACGTTGCATGTGCCCGAACTTCCCACATCCGTAGCAACGGATGGAGCTCTGTACGGCCGTACCCAGTTCCATGGGTACCGGCCCGGTGCTAGCTACTGCTGCTGGAGCTCCTTGCACTGCGCCTGACGACGCATTGTGGCCTTGCCACACCGACGTAGGAGTACGAGCCTGTCTGTGGCTGTACTCCTCTTGGAGGGCGATCTGGATCGCCTCCTCTATAGTGTTCGCATGCACGCGGAACAACTGTGTGCGGGATGGGCCCACCTTCAGGCCATCCATGAACACTGTCACTTTGATGTGTTCAGGTAGGGGGTTCCCCACCAGAGATGCAGCGAGTACTCGCATCTCTTGGATGTATTCGTGCAGCTCACGCTTCCCTTGTTTACAGGCAAGGAAGCGCGAGCGCTGGCGATACTCATAGTTCGCCGGAAGTAAGGTGGCTCTAAGCTATTGATACAACTGAGCCCAGGTTGTGAAGCAACCTGGCGTTGTCGCTTCGCGCGTGTACGCCCAGGTCTTCGCCCGACCTCCTAGGTTGGACAGGTCAAAAGTGACCCGAAGTCGCTCGGTCGAGATTAGAGCCGCGTCCATCGCGAGCTCGACCTCTCGGACCCAGAAGTGGAGGTTCTCTCCCTCCTTCCCCTCATAGGGGTTAACCTTAAGTCTCAACGGCTTAGGTTGGGCTGGCTTCATCTCAGCCACGGGGGTCTGCAGACCCTGTACGTGGGCGATAAGCCCTCTCTCGTACGTGTCGAACACCTCAATGCGTTCGACATGCTCGGTCGGCGTAGCAGCCGCCAAGCTTCGGAGGGCATCTCCTCCAAAGATGCCCACCATCTTTCGGACCGACTCAAACTGAGAGTCGGTCAAATGAGGGAACTCCCCTCTGGATTACCTTGTAGGAGCCACAGAGGATTCAGGTAGTCAATCTACCCGCGTAGGCGTGGATTGACTACAAGTGCTAACAAGTGTGACGGGGTCACACGAGCACCTTGCTTGAGGAAGCGTGCTATTAAGAGTATACAAACTCTAAGTGAACGGCAGTTCACTAGTCCCTGGTCTGGGGGGACTTAATAGCCAGTTTAGAGTAGATTTTAGACTGATTTATTTATAGTTAATTAGGTTCATTTGGCCTGTAATACAAACTCCTAATTAACTATACTTTATCCTAATTATGCATATAAAAGGTAGGTCAAATACGATTGGTTGGCCCTCAGCCACCTAGACCTACGTGGCAGTAGTGCGGTCCACACCATATTGTAGTCCACACCACTCACAACAGAGTATTAAAACAAATACCCACAGAAGTATATCTACTTCTAAAGGCGGTACCCTAGAAAGGGTACCCCTTCATGTAACCCCGTTACACCAGGCGTGAGACGTAGTGCGACAGTGAATTGCCAGGAGATCAGCCTGACAGTCTTATCCCAGTGGATGAAAACTTACTTGGTGGTCGTACAATCACCGGTTCCTCAGTACCAAGAGCAACTAGGGATTGTGGGTTTAACCCTGGCAAGAACGACACTGATCATTTTCTAGTGTGACAGGCAGATATGACAAGGAATATGGGAGTATATGCCAGAGCGGCGCGATTGCAAGCGAGATTAGCTGCTAGAATAGCCACAGCAGCTCGGCAACATGAGGCACGCGAATCACAAGCATTAAACAACAACTGTGACGGTGGATAAGATTATCACCTGCTTGAAGACCTGAAGCTTGGTTAGGCGCACGTACAAGATCTACGTGTGGTAGATCGATCGAAGCACCACGAGATAATGGGCGAAGCTCGCACGCATGATTAACACACTGTGGCAGAGAGCCACACAGGTACACGGATCTCTGGGCTGCTGGAGGCACAGCAGGTGAGGTCAAGAGATAGTTTAGCCTAGCTAAGTTAATCTCAGTTTGCAATTCGCATCCAACGGTCAATACACGTTGACCGTTGGTGGGAGTCCCAGCTCCCAATTCCTGAGTGACACGTCACAAAGTATACTTTAGCCCAGTGTCAATGAAGACAAGGAGTGGGAAATCGATGGGTGGTGAATCGCGAGCTGGATCAAGATACCATCAAGAGACAAGTCGGGAGCAACAGGTAGAACATGACTATAGCATCCTGGTCACGCCATCTGTGATTGAGCCACCAAAAGTAACAAGTACATCGCACGCCTGTCTCGTGGAGTGGAAACGAAAAAGGAGCGAATACGAGGACACGATGACTGCCCGATGTGTGTCAACTGGTGAAGACCTTACAAAGGCCCTTGTTCCCGTGAAGAGTACTTTTGACAGGTACCTACTTGACGTGTTATGCAAGTACGACTGGGGGACAACCGCTGATGAAGTGAGTGAAGAACGCATCATTACAGAGCTCGAAGCAATCATCAGCAATGTAAAGAACGACATTATCGCTGACGTAGATGCCCTTTTTGCGTCGGAGCTGAAAATGAACCTCGGAGAATCAGACGTGCAGGCACGAGTCGTGCAATACTTTCAGAGGTGTGAGGAAATCATTATGCAGCATGGTTTACAGAAGACTTTCTCCACTGCAGAAGGTGTAAAAGAAAAACGCAAGTTGTTGAAGAAGCATTTACAGCCAAGCGCTCTCAGAGAGGAAATCGACCAGCACCAGCGCTTTCATAGCAAAGATAGTAAAAGTAGCGACATTGCGCTTTACCAGCTAGTGAAGGCCAAGGCGCTGGAGCAAGAAAAAGCCAATCAATCGACAACGGGTCGAAAGTCGCGTCCGCGTCCCATACAACCTACAAACATCGATGATTCAAAAGGTAGTACGAAGTACAAGGTCACAACTGACCAAGGTAAGCATAGAGATCCGTTCAACAACAAGCGCCTAATATTTCAAGACGAAGAAAGTGTGAGAAAGAAACTCGCTACGGAAGACGGTAATGCTGCGAGTCAACCCAGAACGGGCTGTTATCAGTGCGGCAAAGCTCATTGGTTGCGTCAGTGTCCTGATATTAGTGAAGATGCTAAGGACGCCATTCTTGCTGCCAAAAGGAGCAAGAGAAAAGGAGATGCAATTTTTTTCGCATGAAGCGAGTCGAGGCTGCCATGATCGACGTTCCAACCCGATTACAGCAAAAGGAAGCGATTAATGGGGCATTGGAGATACCCTACTGCGCAGATACTGGATCCGATTGGAATGTTCTCTCGGGTAAGCAAGTCGATAGATTGCACGAGATACAGCCGACTCTTGAGGTTATTAAACTCCCTAAGCCAATCGAGTCGAGGACAGTGGGAGGAGTGCTTGTAACTGCAACACATGCATTTGACGTTCGGTTGACATTGCATACAGCAGCAGGACCAGTTCGTTGCGAGAATACGAAGCGTTGTCTTGTCATTGATGACGAAGACGAGTTTATTGTTGGACGCATACTATTGGCCGTACTTGGTATTGATGTAGATCGCCAACTGGAACACCTTGCAGCTCAAAATGTCGATTATCATGAAGATGAAATTGATGGGTTAACTGGTATTCCCGACAGATGTGTAACAGCGGATGAAAAGATGAAAGATCTTCTTGGCGGACTAGTAGAAGATGCGGTGAGTCGACAGGCGATTGACTTGGCTACGGCGAGTGGGTTATTGACTATACTATGCCAATTCACTGGTTGGCGCTTAGCACTCGGTGATGATCCGCCTGCAAACGTCCCACCACTAAAATTACGTTGAAAGTTCGTGCACAACCATACAAATGCAAAGTTCGACAGTACAGTCCAGAGAACTCCGCTATTCTCGAGGAGTTCAACAATGAACTTGTACGTCTAGGCTGGGTATACCAAAATCGTGAAAGCCGCTGGGCGTGCCCTGCTCTCCCCGTTAGGAAACCGAAGACAAACGAATTTCGACAAACGAACAACTATAGACCCGTTAACAACATGACAGAGCTCATCGTCGGAGTCATGCCTAGCTTACATGTTGTTTTGGAGAACTACAAAGGCATGAAGTTTTATGCCATTTTCTACTTAGTAAAGGGGTTCTGGCAACTGCCCTTTCATCAAGACAACCAAGAAATACTGTCATACATGACAGAAAAAGGTGGTTTTACACCAACACGAGTTCCACAAGGCAGAACAGACGCTGCCCTGTATTTTCAGTCCACGGTTGAAGAAGTACTGCGAGACATGCTACACCAGAGCGTGTTAGTGTGGATAGACGATCTACTAGTGTATGCAGAGACGGTAGAAGGTCTCGTCGCTGCAATCGATGGTGTGTTGCAATGACTGGACAAACATGGGTTAAAGTTGAGTCCCAGGAAATGCCAACTATTCGTCGCAGAAGTGAAATGGTGCGGTCGCATCATTAGTGCGAGCGGTATTGGGCATGATCCGGAGAGGATCGAAGGATTGCGTAGTATGCCTCCCCCATCCACTGCCGCGGAGTTACAACAGTTACTATGTGCTAGTAACTGGATGAGAGAGGGACTTGTCGATTATGCAAGGGCTGTTAAACCAATGCAGGAATGTCTCGACAAAGCATTACAAGGGACTAAACGCAGCAAACGCGCTGCGGTTGGGGTGCAAATCGTGTTGAGAGATGATGAAATGGAAAGCTTTCAAAACCTCAAACACCTGTTACGCGCTGCGGTTGGGGTGCAAATCGTGTTGAGAGATGATGAAATGGAAAGCTTTCAAAACCTCAAACACCTGTTAGCCCACTCTGCAACTGTAACCTATCCAGACACAAACAAGCAGTTGTGTCTACTCACGGACGCTTCCGACAGTGGATGGGGATTGGTTGTTACTCAAGTAGCGGATTGGAGCTCGCCCACGCCCATCCATGAACAACAACACGAACTTCTCGTATCCATGGGAGGGAGCTTTACTGGTTCGGCTCTCAACTGGAGCGTTATTGACAAGGAATGCTACCCAATTGTACACGCTTGTGAAAAGCTGGAGTACCTACTCTTGCGACCACAAGGTATGAAGATATACTGTGATCATCGCAATATCATCTTTATGTTTGCACCTAGGAAAATGATGAAAAACACGTCCGAGGCCGCCTACTGCGGTGGTCGACAAAACTGCTTGAGTACCGAGATAAAATCGAGCATATAGAGGGAGCACAAAATGTTTGGGCAGACCTCATCTCCAGGTGGGGTGGGAAAGTTCACCAAGTTGCAAGAATGCATTCTGCGAAGCGGTTCACTAGCTCCAAGCGGAAAAAGAACAAATCTGACGTGAAACGTGCCGAACACCAACCACGAAGTGTTGTGATTTCGTCGCCTCGGCCACTGGACGACAGTGGGTTTATTTGGCCCACTCTCGATGAAATATCAATTGAACAAAGCAAGCATGCAGTTCCTGCATCAGCAGTCAAAAAGAGCAATGACGTGTGGCTTCTGAACAACCGAATTTGGATCCCTCAACAAGCAACCGAGCTGATACTAGGACTCATGGTGGTCTCACATTGCGGAGCAAATGGACACCGAGGAATGCATGTCATGGAGTCTCACTTGCGGAAATTCTTTGCAATTAGTGGTTTGGTCAACAGGATCAGGACGTTTTGTCAGAAGTGCTTGTTTTGTCTTCATGTTAAAGGTGGAGCTATCATTCCTAGGCCGTTCAGTCCAACATACCACACACATGAACGAAACCAGGCGTTGCACTGGGACTACCTTTCACTAGGAGATTCTTTTGGCAGCGCACGTTATGTATTGGTACCCAAGGATGAGGCGACATACTTCGTTGATCTCGTGGCATGTGATAGACCAACAGCAGAGGTGGCAGTTGCGGCTATTCTAGATTGGTATAGCCGCTTTGGCATTGCACCTGTGTGGATTAGTGACTCTGGATCACATTTCAAAAACCAGGTTGTGTCAGATTTGAATAAGCACCTCAAGGCTCGACAGAAATTCATTCTGGCTTACTCGCCCTGGAAAAATGGAACTATCGAGAGAGTCAATCGAGATACCACGCAAGTTCTTAAGATATTGACTTTGGGATTTAGAGTTAGTCTACACGACTGGTCCTACCTACTTCCACTCGTGCTGTCTAGCATAAATCATTCGCCTGTCCAGTCACTAGCTAACCATGCACCGATTGAGCTCTTCACAGGGCTGCCATACCCAAGTTCACTGGACAGCGTTCTTTTTTCAGGGAGGAAAGAGGGTTTGGCCACGCTCCATAAAGAACGATGTGATATCGAACAGCGCCTGGAACGCTTACGAAATAGCATAAAAGACATGCACAAGGATGTTGAAGTTCAGCGATCCAAACAGCAACAACGCTACCACAACAGATACCACTACGAGCGACCCGTAGCCTCCTCAGTAGGCGACTACGTGCTGCGATCGAGTGTCGACGAGAAGCCCCACAGCAACAAGTTGCTCGTCACGTGGGTGGGACCATACCGTGTCACGGGTTCCTCTGAGTACTATTTCACGGTGGAACTCCTCGTGACGGGAAAGGCACTTAACGTGCACCCATCACGACTAAAAATGTACACAGATGACTCACTGCAAGTCACAGCTGAGTTGTTGGAGCACGTGTCTTTCCAAGACACGCTACTCACAGTTGACGAGTTAATTGGGCACTGATATAACGCAGACATGAAGTCATACGAAATCCAAGTCAAGTGGAAAGGTCTCGAAGAAATTGAAGCATCATGGAAACCATTAAACAATATGACGGAGGATGTACCACAACGTCTCAATCAGTACGTGGAAAAAAGTTGCGGATGAGCGTCTCAGGTCTGCAGCCTTGCGACGGATGGAACGAAAGAAGTCGCAGCGCTAGATCAACCTTCTATAAGAAGATATGGTCAAACCTGTTAAAACCGATCAATCGGGTTTTGAAGGTTTCAATATTTAGGGCGGCTGAAGATGTAAGCGATGCATGGTGACCCGGCATATTGTTTACCAAAGCGGTTGCAATAGTTCCATGTAGTAAGATTTACTACGGGTACCTGGAAGATGAATTCTTAAGAGTGCAATAATATTGCATTATGATTGGTGGAAATTTGACATTCCGCGATGTTATTGGCGTGGAGTGCTTTGATAAATCGAATCAATTTTCCTTTCAACTTCAACATGTAACACTGCAACATCGCGTGAAAGAGACGCTACATTTCAGTGGTCGCAAGAATTTTGGCGAAGGGGTAAATCCCTGCTAAAAGCACTAGACCAAGCTTGGAGGGCAATGTATCGGTGGATAAGATTATCACCTGCTTGAAGACCTGAAGCTTGGTTAGGCGCACGTACAAGATCTACGTGTGGTAGATCGATCGAAGCACCACGAGATAATGGGCGAAGCTCGCACGCATGATTAACACACTGTGGCAGAGAGCCACACAGGTACACGGATCTCTGGGCTGCTGGAGGCACAGCAGGTGAGGTCAAGAGATAGTTTAGCCTAGCTAAGTTAATCTCAGTTTGCAATTTGCATTCAACGGTCAATACACGTTGACCGATGGTGGGAGTCCCAGCTCCCAATTTCTGAGTGACACGTCCCAACAACGCAGTCTCAGATCCAGAGTCGGTGGATCCGAATTCGGTGGAAATATCTTTACAGATAGCTGCCCCGGATGAGGCACACTCCTCGGAGACAACGTCAGAAGTTACGTACATTAGTACGAACGTCCAATGGATGGGGTTAGTGTACCCAACATATTAGTACGAACGTCCAATGGATGGGGTTAGTGTACCCAACATAAGACAACCGGCAACAGTGACAAGGGAACCTTCATCGTCTAGAACGCCACTGTGACGGGGTCACACGAGCACCTTGTTCGAGGAAGCGTGCTATTAAGAGTATACGAACTCTAAGTGAACTGCAGTTGTTCACTAGTCCCTGGTCTGAGGGGACTTAATAGCCAGTTTAGAGTATATTTAAGACTGATTAGTAAATTAGGTCATTTGGCCTGTATATACACAAATTACTAATTAACTATATGCATATAAAAGTAGGTAAAATACTATTGGTTGGCCCTCAGTACGTGGCAGTGGTGTGACCCACGCCACCTGGTGATACAGCAACCATAAAACGAATACTCACAGAAGTGTATCTACTTTCTGGAGGTGGTACCCTATCCAGGGTACTGGCAACCCCGTTACTTCTTAAGCAGTTAAACCAGGACGAGGTATCCCTAGCGAGAACTCACATCAAAGCCGCTGTTTTCCAGATGGCGAAAGAAATGAGTGGGAGTGATGACAAAATCGAGCAGGGCCGACAGGGACCAACACCACAATCCAGTGACGAAAGAAAGTATTGCCTGGTTAATCGTTTTTTGCGTAGATTGGAGGAATATATAGCGGAGGAACTCACGCTTGCTGATGAGAAGCTCAAGAAATATCGCGAGTCTGAACTAATCCTTTCTCTGAGCGACGCACATAGAACTCCTGTTACTGTGAAGCCGTTGGTGTGGTGGTCAGAAAGGAGAGAGATATTCCAATTATAGCTGTTCTTGAACGGAAGTGGTTAGATTGTATTACAACATCTGTACCATTCGAGAAAGCATTCTTAAAAAGCGAGAATGAATTACGACAAGTAGGTGTTCGCTAGCCCCAGAAAGTATTCCAGATATCATATTTGTCAGTGAAAACTACGCAGATGGTGACAACAACATGCTAAATGAAGAAAGCGATGGTGGTGATTAAAACAATATGTAACTACATAAACTTCAATGAATTGATGTTGACAAAATTACATCTTACTTAGTATAAATTTATGTGGCGAAGGTCAACGCATTCAGTTTGCAGTATTGTTTGGTTTCATCACTACATTAGCAGAATAACTGTCACTTTGTCAGTGGTGCTACCCGTATTCCTATTTCAACAGTAGTCAGCTGTTCATTGCTTACACCGAGGCACCGGTGGTCAAGTTGTTGTAGTCAACATATGAATTACATCATGGCCATCTCAGGTGTGGACAGTTCACCGAGCAAAAAATCACCTCCATCACAGTACAGCCCGGCCGCCGTGGTTCGACAGCGCATATCTTCGAGTCTCCAAATGACAACTATGGACTGATGATCTTGCTTCGTGTCATGTCGCTGTTGCACTCCTAGTGGTCTTGTCACGTAGCTTGAGGAGGCGCGGAGGGAGAGACTGCAGCGCAAACGGGCGCTGAGTGTAGGCGGAGGACAGTACCTAGCTAGGCACTTGGCGCTTGGAGAGGAAATTGAAAAGTGAGATTGAATGAGGCCTTATCGGTTCGCTAGCCTACTTGCTGGAGCTCACTGGATTGCCCACAGCTTCAACACTAAAATCAAGTTGCCTATCTCTTCCTAAATCCCAAATGTTAACTATCCTACCACTAAACTTATTTTCCTTGGCCACGCCGTCTTGCAGATCTTAAAGTTAATCTAGAATCCAGTTTCCATCCTGGATACTAGCACATCTTATGATTTTGGACCAATAAATTTGTGGATAGACCAAATATATACAGAGTTGCATATGTATTTTATGTAGTTGACGTGGTTGCTGTTTCTGGCAACCGCTCCTGTGACGGCAACTACATCACATGACCTCCTTTCGAGAAGACGCCTATTCAAAATAAGGCTTCCGTCCTTTCTTGGACTTCCAGTAGAGGTCAATGAGTCCGGGAATCTGTTTTAGATTGTCCACGGGCTCCCAGGTGGCATCCTTCTTGGATTCACCAAGCCACCAAATCTTGTACTGGGGTTTTCCCTTGTACTTACGGTGTCCAATGACGGCTTCCACGAGTTGGCCCTCGGAGCCATCGGCTAACACAACCTTGTTCACCTTTTGCGGAATGGCTTTAGGAGTGAGGTATGGAACACCGGATGCAGCTTTAATCTCTTCGACCATCCTAACTCATAGGAATCTCGCGAAACCTTGTTTGTGATCGGAAATGGACCAATTTATCGTGGTGCGAGTTTCTTTGACTGTGCAAAACCTCTGTGACGGATATCCAAATTCTTACCGTCTAACAACACCATGTTACCCACTTCGAAGTCTTGGACAAGTCTATTCTTGTCGTAATAGTGTTTCATGCGTTCTTGCGCTTCGCTCATGTGATCTTGTGCGACATTGAGTAAGGTCTCTTGGCGAAGTAGAAACTCTTGATCTGCTTTTTCCAACTTGTGGAACTCTGGATCTGATGCCACGTCATCATGCATATATGGAACATATCCTAGATCCGCTTCGAACGGTGACATCCGAATAGTGGAATGCATACGTCGATTGTATGCTATCTCTGTCAAATGCAGATAGTCATCCCAGTCATTCTGCGCTGGGTTGACGACACCTCGGAGATAATCTCCAATAAAACGGTTAGTTCTTTCCGTTTGTTCATTCGTTTGCGGCCTAACGCTGATGATAGATTGTGTTGCGTTCCCATAGCAGACACAATTGCTTGCCATAGCTTGGATGTGAACTTGGTGTCTCGATCGGCACAATGGTCTTTGGCATGCCATGATCCTTCACATAGTTTTCCATGAAGGCAGTTGCGATTTCCGCAGCAGCATCCGTTGTCCTCGTAGCAATGAACTTAGCTCTTTTGGTTATGCGGTCAACAATCACCATGACTGCATTATAACCATTCTCGGTCTCTGGTAGAGATATGATGAAGTCCATTGAAATATCGACCCATCTGCCTCTTGGAACATCCAAAGACTGAAGTAATCCTGGTGGCTTAGTTTGCCTAGCCTTGTTGCGCTGGCACATCTCACAAGTGTTAACATAGCGCTGGATATACTTCATCATTTTCGGCCAGTAGTATTTATGACGTACGGCAAGGTAGGTTTTGTAGAACCCTGGGTGTCGTGCCGACACAGAATCATGGTTTTCACAGATAACGTCATTTTTGAGGTCTTCGTCGTCTGGAATGTACAAGCGAGATACTTCGTCTTCACCCGTTTGATAGTATAGTACATCATCATCAATCGAGTAACGTGGAATCTTTTTGCCATCGTTCAGACCCTTGAAGAGCCACTGTAACTCCTTCTACCGCGAGTACATCTGCTTAGCCGACTGTGCAACGGGCATCTTTGTTGCGACTACAGTGGCCACGATCTCACGTTTCTGAGCAGACTCTAGAAGCTCTTTTAGACTTACTTGAGCGGCTTTATGCTCAAAGTCTGGTTTTCTGGACAATGTATCTGCTACCGTATTGGTTTCACCGGGAATCCACTTGAACAGTGGTTGCAATTCGGCTAGTTCATTGAACCATTGGGCAATCCTTCGATTAGACGTCTTCTGAGTAAGGATCATCTCAATGCTCTTATGGTCGGTTTCGACGGTAAACGGCTTATCAAGTAAGTAGACACGCCATGTCTTGAGAGCTGCATAATGGCTAGCAGCTCTTGCTCGCGAACAGGGTAGTTTAGCTCAGCGGGCTTCATCTTACGACCGGTAAAAGCGATTGGATGTTCCAGCTCTCTCTCCTTTTGAAACAAAACTTCCCCAATAGCGAAATTTGAGGAGTCCATCCTGATGCCGAACTGCTTGGAAAGTCAGGAAGGTGAAGGACTGGTGGAGACAACAAACGACGCTTGAGTTCTTCAAAGCACCGCTACTGGTTATCGTCAAGCTGGATAGCTTCACGAGAACGTTTGCCCTTGATACACGCATGTAGTGGTCCTGCAAATTGAGCGAAATCTTTGCAAAATCGCGCGACATAAACTGTAGTTCACAAGAAGCTTTCCATATGCTTCTTTGTCTTGGGTACAGGCCATTCCGCAATTATCTTTAACTTGTCGGGGTCCTTGCGGACGCTGTTACGCCCAACGAAGTCGCCCAAGCATGGAATCTCATCCACACAAAATTGACATTTGGACAACTTTATGTAGAGCTTCTGCTCCTCACATCGTTTGAGCACACGATCCAAAGCGTCGAGGTGCTCAGAGACATCTTCACTCTGAGTGAACACATAGATGTCACCAAAATAGATTCGCATAATGTCACGTAAATCCCGAAATACCTTTTGTAATAGGCGGTTAAACGAACCTGGACTACCACTAAGTCTCATGGGAGTGACCAGATACTCAAAAAGACCATCGGGGGTTGAAAAAGCTGTAAAAGGTATATCTGATTCCCTTAGCTTGACTTGGTAGTACCACCCCAATGTAGATCCATGCACGAAAACCAATAGTTTCCTGCCATCGCGTCAAAGGTATCTTCCTTGCGCGGCATTGGGATTGCTGACAAAATGGTAGCTAGATTTAGCTGACGAAAGTCGTGCACGATACGCCATCCGATGGGTTTCTTCACACAGAAAGTCGGCGCACAAGATGCTGACGTACTTGGTCTAATAATGCCTGCCTGAACCATCTCTTTGGTCCTGTCTTTGATAATCTGACTTTGCTCGGGACTTTGGCGTCACTGCTTCACGGAAATAGGTTTCGTTCCGGGGTTTTAGCAGGATTTCATGCTCGATACCTTCACGTACTGGTAGCTTCGATATCTTTGTCTTTACGCAACATTCGCAAAAACTGCTGGGACGAGATAATCTTCGTCGCTCCATGGTTACCCTGGTGACCATGATGCCGATAGTAGTTGAAGACCTCACGGTTTTGACTAACGCGAGCACAGCGTTGTCCACCAATTCGTCTAGCAGAATGATTGGCTGGTATGCGTAGTTGCACAGAAATCGGCTTAGCAGACGTGTTACGAGGTGTGATACACAACTTTTCCCAATTAATATCTGGGTTTTGCTCACGGAGCCACACCATACCGAGTACGATGTCTTTACGCTCCGGAACAAGCATGACTTGATGTCCTTGATGTCACTGGGAAACCTGGGATTTGTAGACTCATTTCTACAGTACGACGTGGACGATAGACTACTTGGTCTTACCCAAGGTCAATCTTCATGAGCTCATGCTCGGTGACTTCTAGATCAAGTCTCTTGACTAACTCTTCACTCACACCATCAAGACTGCTGCCATTGTCGATAAAGATGGAAACGTCGTGCTTCCGATCTAAAGTAAACCATTCTGGAAGTAAAAATGCTTCTCCATCTCGCTAATCGCTATTTCTGTTTGCGACATCAAGTCTTGAAACTTGGAGACATAATCATGGATGGAGTTTGTCTGCTTTAAGCGGGACATCCGCTCACGAAGATCGTATTCGAAGTCCTTTGGCCTAATGCGCGAACGCAATTGGTTCTTGAACAGTGATCACGTTGCGTGCATATTAACACGCTCACATTCCGCGACAAAGGCACGATACCAATTCAGCACGGACTTGCCCAAGTTGCTGGATATTATCGTCACAAAATCTGACGAATCTGCTTCCATCAAATGTCGCCTATTTGCGTAGTACTGTTCTGTTGCAAAGATCCATAACTCAATATCTTCGCCATATTTGCCTTCATAAGCAATAACTCAAATCTTTCATTCGCTTGTTGCATCTGGGCTTGCATTTGAGCTTGCACTTGGGCTTGGTACTGTTGTTGCTGATGCGTAATAAACACTAGTAGTTGTTGCATCGACATAGCCTCAGGTGCATGAGTATTAGTCCTGTGGCAACCTCATCAGCAGCTTCACCTTGCGGAGTTGCTGCTGCGGTTGTGGCAGTTCTTGGCACTTGTCGTTGCCGACAGTTTGGAGATTCACTCTCACTCGCTCTACCCCTGGTACGCATTGGGAATAGATTGAATGGACTTTTCGTAGAGTTGATCTAATAAGCAACAATACACAATACAAGTGTCAAGTAAAACAAACTGCATTTACAGTCTAGTTCCTCTTAGGTTGAACGCGGATAATGCGGTTAAGTTTGGTGCTAACTTTGTCCTCACAAGCTAAAAGGTCGTGCCAAGCACAATTTAGCAAACGACTGACCTTTCTGGTGTTGCCTTTCGTCCTTAAACCAATCGGTGGACTTTCGGAACCGAGTCACGATACGCTTGGCCTTCTTTACTTGCTCCAGAAGGTCAGCTTGAAGTTTAGCGGTTTTCTCGCTGTCACCCTGCAGCTCGTAAAGGTCTGGGTCAATAGCAGGTACTTGTTGGACAGCAGGTCTCGTAGCAGACGTCAATTGAAGTACTTTGACCGTCCGAGACTTAGCGTCTTTCTTTTTATCCAACTTTCCACTGCTCTGACTGTGGCTCTTTTTCCAACGAGATATAGGCCAGTACTGAGCACGGGCACAAGACAAAGAACTACTACCGGGCAATCCAAGAACTGTTGTCTCTCACCAGAGGCAAGGCGTCAAGGACACTTAGGCCGGCTACTAGTAGCAGTTCAACAACTCAATCGATTGTGTTCGCTTAGCGATCTAGGCGGAGGCTAAAGCCCCAAAGTGGTATTTCCACCAGCCACACACCGTGATGCAAACACTGCTCGAGAGAGCGTTCCCCGAAAAAAGACTCCCTTTCGTGATCTAGTGCTTCCCCACGATGTGGCTGGCACCAATAACCACAGGACGACTCGCTTCCCACAATATATGGCCACGAGCGCCCCAGTGTTGAACCTTGGACCTTGAACAGAAGTTTGGCTCGACGATTGCTACTATGTCACGTAGCTTGAGGAGGCGCGGAGGGAGAGACTGCAGCGCAAACGGGCGCTGAGTGTAGGCGGAGGACAGTACCTAGCTAGGCACTTGGCGCTTGGAGAGGAAATTGAAAAGTGAGATTGAATGAGGCCTTATCGGTTCGCTAGCCTACTTGCTGGAGCTCACTGGATTGCCCACAGCTTCAACACTAAAATCAAGTTGCCTATCTCTTCCTAAATCCCAAATGTTAACTATCCTACCACTAAACTTATTTTCCTTGGCCACGCCGTCTTGCAGATCTTAAAGTTAATCTAGAATCCAGTTTCCATCCTGGATACTAGCACATCTTATGATTTTGGACCAATAAATTTGTGGATAGACCAAATATATACAGAGTTGCATATGTATTTTATGTAGTTGACGTGGTTGCTGTTTCTGGCAACCGCTCCTGTGACGGCAACTACATCACAGGTCTGCAATGTGGGGCGCCGACTAGAGATCTCCCTTCCACAGTTACCCAGCGCACCGCACACTGTCATATTACTGTAATCCGGCGCGATCGATGTTCCCTACACGCATTTAGGATAACGGTAAGATAGGCTTATTAGAAAAACTTGAGTACGGATGGATGACAAACCTTTGCTACAGTTGTCAGTTGTCTCCTTCACCATATCGTCGCAGTATCATTGCCCTATTATCAGAATATACATTGGAACTTTTATCTTGCGTTTAGTTCGCAGATGCAATTACGTAAGCCATGAACATGCGCTGTATCACACTTTGCTCTCCAGCAATCTGTAGAAGTTACTGGATATTACCCCGCCACCCTGACCATCATAACAATATGGCGAGTAGATTCTCGCACCATATCCATAATAAAGTCCATGGCATTGACACCATTTGTTACCAATTCACCACCGCACATATGCTGTAATACCATCTATTCAAATAAGTTTTTAATTTTTTTATCAATCACAGTCATTTTTCGTTATGAACGCTATCTTTCGTTATTTTACTTAAAAAGGTGGATAACGTTGGTTAGATAACGGTGTATGTCGAAAGCCCTAATTATTATGGAGTAGTGAGTCTGCATAACGAGCACAAATATTGACACGGTTCCGTAGTGGCTCAAGTTACACACGTTGACGTTAACTATCCGAGAGCCGCCGCTACGGGGAGATAGTTAATGGTTGGTTGGTACTGGCTCCACTATTGTATGAACTGCCCATCATTTGTTTTAGCTTTAACTACCACCGTTCCGCACGCTGCGCGAGCTCCACTACACATTATCCTGATCTAAATATAAATGATTTAATATCCACTAATCATGCAGAGTTTTCAATCCAACCTATAACAATTACAGATTGTATCAATGGTTGGGTAGAATTCGTTCCGCTCGCGGCTACGCGCTCGATCTACTATCGTATATAGCACAGAAAGTAGTAATCCTAGCTACGGAGTTCCACTACCAGTGACACTCGAGTTCAGTATCATGTCGGCAATCAGTTACCATCACTTTATCTATTCTGACCCTGTGTTAGTCTTTATATTATGTAGTGTTGACCTCTATCTAGGATTCGTCTTAGTATCCATGCGCAGCGTCGTCCACCGTGACGACGTCGTGTCAGAGTACCGTACTGGATGAAGTTAGCATCAGAACCATCCTGCCACAGCTTTATCCAGTCTGGTTCGCTGGGATTTTTAATGTAGCCCAGCGTAGTGTATCGACGAATGCGAAGCAACCGACGTGCCGTACAATCTCCTCGTGAAGTTTCAACCGAAGCTCTTTGAGTGCCACGACCAAGCGATCTCGCGTTCGTATATGTACCGACATCGCTAACATCATCCCCGCCTCACGCATGGCGTGCTTCTGATTTGAATCACGGATGACACACAATCTTCGCATCCTCTAGCGATCTCAAAATAGTCGACGTAAACGGAATATTGTCCGGGGTCAAGTGGTATCTTTACTTACTCTTTTTCTATAATATGACAGTTGAAAACGATCAGACCAAACGCTTTTAATGAGGTTTTGATAGTCCGTTTTTGCTGGCAGAGGCAAACGAGAAGTCTAAGCTACCTAACTCAAGCATTAAAATTAATTTCATAAAACCGGTTTTAGGAGGGTTATGGAAGGCGACCACCGTAAGATCCAAAGTTTAAAATCAAGATTTACATAATTTGCTTTGTACGAAGAAAATCCGACTGGAAAATTTTGTAAAAGTGAGCAAACCCATACTCATTGAAGACGTCAACTCGAGTACCATGTCAGTCCGTCCGTCTGACCGTCCGTCAGCTTTTTAGGGAGCACCTGCCATAACTACGATTTTGTCAATGATCTTGAATACGCGCGGCCCTGATTAGCGCTTTTGCTGCCGAGTGAAGCGAAAGCAACCCCGATTGGCAAATATTCTGATGATGTGGTCAACATAATCGAATTCGCTGCTATTCTCTGGATTTTAGATCCAGAGTATTTCGGAGAAGGCAACTCGAACCCAAACTAACTTTGATACTTGATGGAACCCAATTCTCCGGAACCCAAAGTAACATTCTCTATACTAACTCAGCTCTCAAAACCTCTATACTTAGATTGACCTGTTATAAACGACTCTCGGATCGTCGACCTCGGCCAAAAGCGAGCTATTCCCTCCTTGTCTCAATGAGAACTTACAGCGGCGTTGGAAATCCGACTGTGGCCAAGTAAATTTACCTTCGATACCACATACCCTGATGTCAGTTTGAAAAAATTGTGAATGTTGCCTGTGTCGGCTAGGGTCAACATCACGAATGTCATCCTATGCTGTAGCATATTTCGTACTCCAGGCTCGAGCTTCAAACGACATTCAAACAATCAAGCAAAGCAGATCGCCATGCAAGGCCTGTAGTGTATGCTGGGTCGCCTCGGACACGCTTCTGAAGCCTAACTACCATTCCGCCGTGGTGGACGGACGAACCCCACGTCGTCCTAAGTGTAAATATTACGGCATCACTGTTGCAACTGGTACACAGATCGTGAACAGGAACAACGTGCTGCCGATCACGAACGGCGCCCCGACAAAATGCAGTACCGTTCCAAGGTGTTTGCTACAGCTGTCATCAGCATTTGACCTCCGCAGCGGAGGTCTGTCAAGGGACGGCGCGTAGCGCGGAGGGCTTAGCCCTGCAAGGAGGTACTATTTATTTAGCGGAGGACCCCGAGGAGCACAGCGAGGAAGGCCGCCGCATGCGGAATATCACCTTTGATGCATCAGTCATTGCATGTGGCTAATGGTTTGTGATCAAATGAAAGCTTTGTTGTGGTTAATGATTAATAGTTGAGGTAGTGTGATAAACTGTTAAATAACATTTAGAATCATGTGTGTCCGAGTATGAAAATCCAGAGCTTCCCCGGGCAACGCACGGCATTAGTCATTTAGTGTGGTCAACATATCGCACTTTAGTGAGTTCATTCTAATACAAGTAGCCCCCGTTTTTAAATATTTAGCACGCGACGTAAGAATGAGAGCCGCGTGCGCTATGAGAATGCGATACGGAAGATATATTGATTGACATTTCTAAAAGGGATGATATTTTTTGCTGTTTTGTATGCGGCTATTGGCGCAATATATTTGCTATTGGACGGTTGGACACAATACACTAATGGCTGAAGCTGGGATTTAAGTAAAATAGAGGTGGGCATACCAAGACATGTACATTGATTGGCACAAATTAACGTGAAAACGGATGTCCTCATAGAACGATACAGGCACGATGTCTAGATGATATTATGGGCTACCAGAGAAACGGGATTTTTAGGGATATCATTATCCTTCCTAACACTGGTAATGTCATGGCCCAGGGACTGGCGAGAAAGAATTTAATAAAAGGATTGAGAGTATACGACTAAAGTGATACATGCGCTGATAGAAGCTAAGCAAGCGGAAGTTAACACGGTAGCTGATAGAATTAACAACGATACAAAGCGACAAGACCAACACGATATGTTTCGGTGATGGTCGCGGGGTAGCTGCCATTGGGGAACCATTCCCAGTTCGTTGCTGCATATATGCGGTCTCCTGTTCTGCGCTATCCTTCAGTTGCTGTTGCTGACCAAGTTTTTGAACGTTACCGCTAAATTTCGCATCTGCTGTTACCCTTTAAATACATGATGGTTGGGGAAAGATTTTCACTACTTCCCCAACAGTACGCATATTATTCTCCATCAGCTTAACATCAGATTTCGGGTGCTGGAGTACTTTCGTAGTCCCCATGTCTCTTTCGTATGACCTCGTTGTGGTGTGACTACAGGAACGTAGAGTCGGTTTGGTTGCATCTGGGCTAGAGGGACTTGTTATTTCTTGAGCGTTTCTCGCTTCGTCCTCCTTCTTAAGTGCGCATTCATACGCTATGTGACTCTCTTCAATAGTAGCATTGCCTTCTCTCGCTGTGTCGCTTAGCTTGCTTTTGATGTTTACGTTAGTCATGCCGTTGTTTGTTTTGCGAACCGTTTTCCCCTAGTTGTCAGACGTCGCTGTGGCGTTATGCGTTACAGCGTTGGGTCGACACGGCAAAGATACTGGAGGACGCAGGGTTCGACAATTTCCAGCTGTTAAGGTTGGATACCCGAGCTGAAGTCATTGCTCACTGCTCAATTTTGGTCAGCTACTTTTGCTCGACTCACTTGTTAGGTGAAGTTGCTGAATAATTTATGGAGGAATTAGCGGACGAAGAACGCGCAAGTTTAACGTGTGGGATTAATTGGACCAAGACGCAGGACGATATGCAACACATATCACCATCGAACACTAGCTTCCCTTCCCGCAATCTAAAATATGCCTCCGCTGCAAATGCAACTGTGAACGAACAGTGGAAACCACAACAACATGGAACTCGTCGCCGACGAGGTCGTAAACGTCTGATGTCTTACGGAAGTCCAGTCAAATACGAAATGCTTCGCATCTCTCTAAAAGCATAATCTAACAATCAGCAAAGATGGTGCGACAGAGAACGGGATGGATGACGCGATAGTGATGCAGCCATGTATTATCGAAGACAATGAAGTGATTTACTCTGTTCCTGTCACTGTCGCGCGAAGTGGTCGCGCGAGGTTTAGCATTTTGCGGCGATAGAATTGAAGGTATCGATGAGCAAAGCGATCGCGAACAATGCGCCGAGGACGGCACTTCCGGGAATGACGAGTAAGCCAATCAATATCTATTTAAGAGCCACACGAATCTTTCACAGATGTGCCGAGGACGGTACTGCCGGGAATGGCGGGTAAACATCGGCCACTGGACCGTTGAGCGGGGATGATGAATATCGACACGTGTAACGGGTCTTGGGAGGTTGTACGAAGACGAAAGTAGTAGCAATGAGTGGTGCAAAACACCGGGAGACGGTAACGAGGTAGGAGAGGTCGAACGGTCGCTATAGCAGCAGAGAGAAGGGGACCAGTCAGAAATAAGAGCTGAAAGAGAGAAGCGGGTGAGCTAATATCGCGATCGTTCGTAAACGAGCCCATGCCAAAACTATGACGAAATAGTTGTATACAGTACTCCTGCACCTCTGGTTGGGTTGATGCTCCTTTCGTTTGTCCTCACACGTTGATTAGCGATGACCTGGATGAAAGTGGATAGTTTTAGTGGTCGAACAGGATTGACGACACCATCTACCAGAGTAGTTTATAAGCGATTATCATTGAGGTGCTTAAACATCGGATGCTGGACTTGCGTTAAATATCCACGAGGATTCTACTCAACGAAGTTTATTATTCGAAGCCAAAGGTACCATCCCTCGAATTCGGTAACCTCTTCCAACCCACCAAGCTCTTCTCTGCTACCTGCACAAGTGATTCTCAGTGGTTTGCGCCCCCCACGCGGATTCTAGTGAGATACCTGCCATTTGTCAGTTGGAGGTTAAACTCGAGGTGGCTGATAAAATGTCTTGTCCCCATTTTATTTTTGCATGTTCTAGTTTGAACAGAAGTAATAGTCAGTTTTCTTTTCTCGTGGAACTGGCGGATCCCTCTGTAAACCAAGGACTGCTACGAAAACTCCGAACTACACCTCTGCGTTCAAAGGGATAGTTAAGTCCGTCAAAATTAAAGAGAATGATAAACGAGCTCAAAATAGAACGTAGAAGTTGGATTAAATATGAAAATTTCAAGGGAGGTCGTGACCTGTCAAGTGCCGACTTGACGGACCCTCCGTCTCAAGAAGGGAACACTACAGGAGAGTAAACGACAGGCTCACAGCTTGATGACGAAGTAGCAGTAGAAGCAGGAAATCGCCAGAGTGAACAGGGTGAAGGTAAACGACCAACAACAAAGGATGAACAGGACAGGGGAGAACCTCAATATCAGACGAAGACAGCGGAACAGGATGTCCTACCAAGCGAAATGTTCGAAGCAGAGGGTGGTCCGGGATATGATGGGAGCGGTCGATGAACCTCCCCGAGCTGCATGGAATTCAACAGTCGTGGCAATGTTCAAACACGTGCATGATTCCGTAAAAAAATCAAGAAGGAGCTAGTGCCAAGAACCAACCAACGGTACCCCAAGTTCAAATCGGACGGAGTGGGTACGCTATACAAATTCTTTGAAGAAGTAAGCATCACCACAAACAGGGCTTATGACGACTGGAGCAACTACGCATAGTACATCCGAACTGGTCCCTGCAGAATATCATGTCGAGCATAATCATCGAGACGAAATGAGCGCGCATACCACCCCACAACCAATGGACAGCCAAGACGAGACCAAGCCTTGACAGCGGAGAAGGGGCGCACAGAGCACCGGCAACGATTCAGCAGTACGAAGAATTTATGTTCAACTCAAGTATTTTCTGTCGTCTAAACACATCACGACTACGAAGTCTGTGTATGCAAAGGACAGCAGCGTAAGCAGGGGGTCGTTTGCATTAACGAACTAAAGACGAGTGGATAACCATACGCAGATTGGCGGAAGGATGTATAGTGCATCGCCACCTCCCGCATTTATTAAGAGCCTATTAGCACCTAAGGGGCAATTTTGGACTGTAAACGACCATTCAAAGGCAAGTGGAAGGGGCGCTTGTGATTCAACTGAGGGGCATACCAATCGACCAAAGAGCTGAAAGAAGATATTATGATGCAGCAGAACGATTTAAGGCCGACCCAACGAAGCTATACCAGATGTTGGACACGGCAAAACGATCAGCTGCGACTGTGTATGTAGATTTTTTTTCAATCACCCGACGGCACTAACGTTTTGAGCTTGCCGTTGTGCCTTACGAAGCTACAGTGCATCAAATAGTGAATGTATACCGCAAAGACACAGGATCAGTCTGGGAATACCAATTGGGTGGATGAGATGTACGTATGGCAGTACAGACGGAATACGAAGTTGCACGCTATCACATCTCTCGTTTCATGGACATAGACAGTTTTACGGAATACCTTCAGTAGCACATAATAGCAGATTTCAAGCTGGAAGACATGGACACGTGTTCACCAAACTCGAGTACGTCGACGACTTGGAAGTTTAACGTTAGAATGGCATGATGTCCAGAATTCTTGCGGAGGATGATGAGGATCATTTGGTTCGGACAATCGATTATAGTGAAACACCCGTCAGTAGGTCAGCGAATACAGTGTCTTCACTGTGGGAATCTTGGCCATGTTATGGCTCGATGTCAATATACGCCGGAACTACTAGCGGGGCCATGAAGCAGAGTAGCAGCAGAAAAGGACGTGGCAGAACTTGAGAGCTTAGCCAAACGTTTTGGGAGTATGGATGAGATAAAAAAGAGCGCAGCCCTACGTGTAAAGATTCAAGCATGAGCAGATACAAAAAGACAAAATGCTCTTCCGCCTACCACAGCGCAGCAACGTCAACCACCAGATAAAATTCAACGTGAGGATTAAAATGTCATCCAACTTGCGACAAAGAAGGAAACCGGAAGCAGTACATTGTGAGCTACTACAATGACGGTGGAACCTAAACCCAAGGTGGGATAGGGCACCATACCTCTCAAAGGGAGCAGCCCACTATATATTGATGACCAAACTACCTGGCAAAGGAAACCGAGACGAGTGTCCAGATATGCAGTACTTGCGGAATCAGAACAGGACGATGAAAGAGGTACGACAGAAGCCTAGAAAGAATAGAAAATCATTGACTTCTGAGGTAGAGCATTGCAAATAGAAAAACGCAAACAACCAACAAAGAATGAAAAGGCAAACGGCGCCTGGTCACCAGAAAACTCAAAAATACCCTGGAGTAGCCTCAACCTCTAACCATAAAAAATATAAAGAAAGAGGGGCACTAAGGAACACAATCCGGCCATACAACAACAGATTCCACTGTGATAGGGTAATGGAGGAACTGCATCTAGTACCAACAGCAAGCTTGTCCCAAATTAAGGAGAATATAGGTCTAACACGGAAGGTACCACGCCATCAACGGGCAATTACATGGCGATGACACTAGCTCAAGATGAAGCAGAAACTGACTTAGCAGACAACGATGAGAGTTTTGAACACGCAACAACAAGTATCTAGAAGGAAATAAAGTTACCTGGACTACACAAAATGGCAGAGCACTTCGCCCATTACACGCGGACAGCGACACTGGCATAACGTACCCGGGAATAAAAATACAAATTAAGTGATATCTGGAGGGGTATTATGTAACCGCATCGAGTCGGGAACCCATTGTGGAGAAATACAACTGGGGATGCAGTGATTTGCTTCTATTGACAGCAAATTTCCTACAGCACAAGAACTACGTTTTGGCCCATAACACAGATGGAAGATGCAATTGGAACTGCTCCTTGTATCGCCCCAGTTCAACTTCAACGGGTGGGAAGACATACGAGCCAGGGTGGCAAATGATATTAAAAGTCGAGGAATCAGATGCAGCAATCAGAGAAGACAAACAGACGCGGGGTGCAGCACGCTCGTTTGTTCTCAGATTATGGGGAATCATTATTATGCTTTTATCCACCAATGGAGCCGGCAGCAGAAAGCAACAGCAGAGCAGGAAGAGATCAAATCTGCCAAAAGTGAAGGTTCCGGACAGCTGCAAAGAGACGATGGGGCTACAGGTAGTCAATATACGGGTACCATATCCAAAATGGGAGCGGAGGTAATGAAAAACCAGAAACATTAGGCAACAGGGAGGGCAACATATTAGTGCCACCAGTACAGAAAATAACCCGGACACAGCTGCGACCGAAGCCAACTTCAGGCTAACAAAAACGTGCTCACTCCACAACGCCTGTCGGAGAACAGCAGATTTGGATTTAGAAGGAGCAATGATCGTGGGAGAAGCCCCACAACGTATGGAATCGGAAGCAACCAGAGAAACCTAGCCTGACCTTTGGCATGCCATGGCGACGGCATGACCAAAGAAAGCAACAGCATCCTTTCCATTTGCGCAAAGTAGCATGGAGGAGTGGATTACGACAGCGCAGAAAGAGCCCAATGCAAAATTGTCCCTATTCAGAAGAACCGCTAATAATGCTGAGGCCAGCGATACTAGTAACTTGGATAGCAACGTGGAGACGTGACTCCATGAGTAACAGAGTAGAAGAGTATCGAAGCATAACTACAGACCCAAACACGAGACGATGGCTGGAGCAATGGAAAGCACGTTTTGACAACCGGTGACACGAAAACCGACAATTAGATACAAGAGAAGACTGGATGCAACTGCGAAATCGAGGCTACGGACACAACCCCGTGCTTAAATTATGTGATGTCGCAACAAACACCATCTTTCCCAGCACGTACTTTATGCAGTAATGTATGGCAAGCAATACAAGGGTTTCACGAGCCAGGAAGGTGTACTAACCCGGTTACAGAGCCTTACAGAATTACAAGGGTTATTCCGCAGCTAATTGCGCAACCAAACAATCGCCTGATTGGCTCGCGGTAAGTCAATTTTTCACTAAGCCATTTATCCATGAAGAAGGGGAACAGGAGCTTTAGCATCAACAGCGAGAGATAAGCATTCGCGGATGACTCGCAGAACGAACGAAAAAGCGAGAAAACAAATACATATGGACGGCAGCAAGTATATTTAAGACACGCGTTCAAGCGGGTAAAGTATGATCGGCACCGGAGAAAGAATGGAGGAGATCGAGTCTTCGAGCTGCACAATATACGTAGCTATGTAATAGAAAGGAACAGAAGATGGATGGAAGCTAAGAGGAAGGCAACAGTAAGGGAACGCCCACTACCATGACTAATACAAGAAACACATTTTTCCTCAGATGAAGAGGAGCAGGAATGGGCAGCAGTATGGAAAGCAATATTGGGAACAACACGAGATGTAAGGTCCAGTTATATCATACTTGCAGAAACCAAATAAAGCAATACTACTCAACCCAGCAATAGCGACAACAGCGCAACTTGAACAGGAGTGGTGGATGAAACGAGTTATCGCACTAGCGATGTATGGTGTAGTAGTGGGTAACATTTATGCACCCAACCTTCTAGTTGAGCGGGAGAAGTTTTACGGGGAATTACAAGCTTGGAACTGGACCGGAAAAGAAGTCGTACTAGCAGGAGATTTCAATTATGTATGTATTAGATCAAATGGGAGGAGCACGGTCAGGACGATCACAACGTACGCTAGTGGCTAGTGAAGTTAATCCATACATGAGGCCTCTACGCTTGAGGGCTATGCGGAGGAAGGCATGGAAGATCCGGAGCCGGTGGAATTCTTCGCATTTTGGAAACCAAACTGTGCCAGTAGAATAGGCAGATTTTATGTCCCACATCAATGGGCACCGGAGGTACAGAAGATCTCAGTAAGGGAACCATCAGTGCCCTAAGATCACCAAAGGGTGCAACTAGACTACAAGAAGTCTACAAATAACCCAACATCCCTAAAGCAACACCGAAAAGTCGCATACCCCATGCTTGCTGCAAAACCCGAGCAGACAGTACAGGAACGGCTGGTTAAAATGACCCTAACAGAAGTAGGTAAGGACGGTACGGTAAAGTCTTGGGACAAAACGGTTCCAAAATGTGTGGAATGTATTATATTATAAGATACATTATTTTGGGAAAATGGGAACATTTCGCCTCGAAATATTTGATTGGCTGCATCTTAGACCGTCGGATTTACACCAAGTGTTCCCCAGATTTGTGGTGTTCGATCGAAGTATTGCACACCTCATTACGGGTTTTATTTGCAGAGCTACAACGACCAATGAGAGGCAGTTTCACTGAGAACTTCGCGGATCTGCTGAATGAAGTCAATGGGGAAACGCAACGGATGCATTATGGCCAATTGTGGACCCAAACGCAGTCAGGCGTGACGAGGACGTCAACGTCGACATTAATTCTGCTACACGGCAGCTGGTGCGTCTCCGTCTTTTCGATACTGTTTCGTGCAAAGTTAGAGTATGGATGGCGCTCTTCTTCTAGACGTCGGATACGACAGTAGTGGACGTGTATTTCATCTACAAGTCGCTGTTTCCTACGTCAATGTCGAGTCACAAGGAGTTCCGCATGCAACTTGCGTGGGATCTACTCACGAGAGGTGTAGTAGTAGAAAGCTTGAACAAATGTCCAGGAATTGGCACTGTGTCTGTCCGCAGACCGCGAAGTACACCGAGGGTGACGAAACACTCGGGAGGATTAACTGTTTCGAGAATGATACCAGCTGCCCACATTTGTATTATCACGAAGGCTCGTGTACGATGCTATATCTGCCGACTTAAGGTTAGATCGTTTAGTTCTAAGTAGCAAGAATTACACGAATTCAACATCATTGAATTCGTGTAATTCTTGCAACGATCCTCTGTGTTTAAATGGAAAACGGAACTGCTTTCGTGATTTTCATCTGAACAAGGTGTAAGGACAACTAAAAGATTTCATTTTTGTATGAAAAACGTTATCCTATTATCCTATTTGATTGGCGCTATAGCGTTGTTCACCACAATTACATCTACCATCGCGGTTGGTTGTAATGCGTAACAATTTGGAAGCGCCATCAACCCAATATTTCTCTTTCTCCTCCTCCGAATCCCTCAACGATATCTGCTGGTGGTTGGACGTCCAGTTTTGTATCTAATTGGTACCCCCTAGATCCAGTAACACAAAATTGAGCGCACGTATCCAGCTTTACAGGTTTTAAGCTTAGCAACGCATCATAGCTGTAGATAGTTGTCCTCCGTCTGGTGCTGCCCACACTGCTTGGAGTGTTACTGCTGTTTTGAGTGAAAAAGTTGTCGTCGGTTTCATGTTAACGTTTGTGCAATCGACGTTTCAAGTCTGATATTCGTATTGCTTGCGCTAGACTCCTTTCTTGGACGGCTGTTCCCAGTGGGTTTTGGCTTGAACCACTGATCCGCTAGCTTGTAATTGCTCTTGCGATACCACATCTTCGGTTAAGGCGTGGTAGTTGTGGCAACAACCGATTGATATGGTTTCCCAAGCTGGTTGGTGTATTGTTTTGTGGGTGGGTGGGCTCCGCGTTTTCTCGTTTGATGTGACGCCTTCATATTTCAAAGCCGCAATTTGGAGGGGTATGCTCGTGAGCAGGACGTGGGCAGAATTCGCGTTCATGTGACGATCCATGATCAATCTTATTCGCTAGCTCCATTTGTTTCAGTTATGGTTGGAAGTAGCGACAAAGTTTGGTCCCCATGGTATCTATCTCTTGCGGGTTAAGGCTTTAGTCTTTAAACCCCATTTTGTCGAATCCGACTTCGGTGAATTCCGCTTTCTGGTTCTCCGAAGCCATGGCGTTATTTCCACCCAATTATTACTGAACGACGTAGGGATAGGAATAGCGAGAAAGTGAATTAGATGAAGACAAAAGGAGAAGAACCCGGAAGATTCAAGCCCAAAATAGAACATACTTGATCACCAGAGGGGATCTTCTAGCAGAGCGCGTCTAACAAACAAGAGAAGCGATCTTTGCACGAGCTGATGAGTGTGTTCTTAGAGAATTCAGATGACTATTGAAGTAGACAAGTTCGCCTCTGAACGGAAACTAATTCTAGGATGCAAACACTGGATTCATGTTGGAGGAGAAGTTCGATACCCTTGTGACCACACCGGCAGACAGACGACTTAAGGACAATAAGATGCTCATGCAAGACACCATGTACGATGAAGTAGTGCAAGCGATTCAGGCACTCAACAGACACATAGCAGCAGGGCCAAACGAACTCAATAACCATTTGATTAATGATACCCAAGCATTATTGGTTTCGGTAATGGCATCCTTAGGTAATGACTTGCTGAAAGGAGGTGACCCATCTCCATCTTATTTCGAAGGACTAGTCATACCGCTGCGCAACAATGACGATTCTGACACCGCCATGAAATACAGACCAATAACGCTACTGCAGACAGGGTATAAACTGTATGCGAAGGTAATAGCAACAAGAACACAGAAATATGGAGGACAACAATTGCAGGAACGTAACAAGGGCTCGTGCACGGCCACCACACGATGATGACGGTCATGGTGATGCTCGTAATCCTGGCGACGGCAAAAGGCAAACCAGAATTAGCGGCTGAATGCAGCAGAGTGGTCTTATTGCTAGACTTCAGGAAATTATACGACACAGCGGCGGTGAATTTGTGTTCATAGCATTGGAAAAGTTCGGGGTTTCAGTAAGCTTTGCCTACATGATACGCAAATTACATGACAAGACCACATCACGTTCCCTTGTCAACAGGGAAATGTCTGAACTTCAGTCAGTCGCCTCGGGGATACGATAAGGCTTCCCACTGGTACCACTACTGTTCATACTAGCAGCTGCGGGTTTGGCAATAGCAATCCAGCAAGGTCCAGTAGTGACAGAAATACAACTACCTGGAAGCGATAACGAACGGCATAAATTTTCAGCATTTGTTGACGACTCAACAATATTTCAGAAAAAAACTGCAGCAATTGGCTCACGTCGTCGGGTTTGACAGTAATTTTGGGGAACGATTAGGACTCCATGTGCAACCAGCCAAAACCAAGACAATAATTGTAAATGCAGACGTCCTGAGGCAAAGGTTCTGGGGGATATCAGTACTAGAACATGGATTGACGAGCAGATATCTAGGTTATGCAGTTGGAACCGGGGATCTCACTGATGCGAATTGGGCGACCAGAATCCGAAACATACAAACATAATTAGCAGCTGCTGGACAGATATCGACGAGTATGGGAAACCGAGTCACTATCTTGAATGCTGTCATACTACCAGCAATATTTTTCACGGCTGCAGTCTTTAACCTTCCATGGTGGGCGGAATCTCAATAGCTGAATCTGCAAAAGAAAATTTTATGGAGACATTCCTCGAGCACAGAGAGAAGCCGACACAAAATCAACCCGAGGTTGTTATTTGCCCCGAACCAAGCAGGAGGTGTGGGGTTGACCTCGCTACGGATTGCATGCAAAACGCAAAGAATACAGCATCCTCTCTTTTGGCTGACCCAGCGTTAAGACTACTATTACGCTGCCTGGATAGCATGGGCCATTCGCGGAGTCTAGACGGAAGGAGACATAGTACGGCTTCTGGCAGGACATAGTACAGAAGGAAAAATACCCAAGAAGAAACAGACATCGAGCGATACAAGGGCCTGGGCAATAAGCTAGGATCGGTCGTGAAAGCGCAGTAAGACAGGGTCAACCGATTCGTGGCAGTCAGCAATCAAACAACAAACACCGAAACAAGTATGGGCACAGCGGAAGAAATTAACGGAGTACCAAACATGGATAGCCTACAGAGTAGCACTCTGGCAACTCAACCCCCATCACGAAGAACGTCTCAGGGACAACAGTTGCCGTAAACCCTCCAGTTGGCATGGAAAAAGGATACAACCGAACAGATCTTCTGGGGTTGTGCGTGTCCTCAAGTATGCTGGCAACACGTGATGAGTCACTAGATCGGTGAAACTTGGTCGCTATAACAGATGAAAAGGTACTAGCAATACTGCGCAAGATGAAACGTTCCATGTATTTTCAAGACGTTACCCGGATGACATGGCGAGCTCATAATGGAAGGAAAGAGGATGTGGATAAAACTCACTACGATATGCATCACGGGATTCCAACGAAACGGAGCGGTGTTTAAGCATATAAAACAAACTCTGGAAGGAGGAAAGCACGAAGTCTGGGAGAAGGAACTCCGACAACTAAAGGCGGTACATCCGCAAACCGGACACCGCTTTGCGCGGCATAAGGTGAACATTTCTGTAGCGATCATATCTCGAGCACCAAGAGAGGCATCATCAAACGTGACAGGTCATTAGCACCGCCAAAATCCAGAAAAGAAATAGCAGAACGTTGCTCTGGAAACTATACATGGGTGGATTCAGAATCGCCAACTCCTCCTAGGATCAACTAGCTACGATCTTGTCTGCAAGGATGTTAGGTGGAGGTAGTCTCGCACCTAAGTACCCAGGGCTAGAGGAACGACTCCATCTTGGGTTTTTGACGGGAGCCCAAGGGGCTCCTAAAGCACCTACATTTGAAGCATCTCCCAGGTAGTTGGCGAGATTTAAGAAGGGAAATAGCTCGCCTCACGTCGGCAGACAACAATATGACCCCTACCGGACATGCTGCTAAGATTTATCGGGGGGTTATCTGGCGCGTCCAACAACTCACCGCTGTCCATAGTATCAAACCACACAACATAGACAATATAGACCAAGTGCCTCTGTCCTTCGAGACAGAACCAAAGACAACAATCACAACACAATGATACTACTACGTAAGGTGGTAAATATGGTACAAGTGATTTGCAGCTACTTTCTTTTTCACGGCACCGGACAAATGTTGACCCTGCACCTTATGTTTTCGAAGTTGAAACACAACCGAAGATTCCTGATGGCATGATAGTCGATGTTAATCGAAAGGGCATGTGGGGTGAGAAGCTTTGGCGCACTATGCTAAACGTGTCGTGTGCAACAGAAGGATACTCAACTATATCGAGGGTCGGTGGTCTAAATGATCGAATCGTATGGGCTCCACGTGGATGAAGCCGATAAAATTGTGCATCTTGTACGCAGCGGGTGATTTTTGGCTGTCAAAGTTGATGTCTATGCGCTTCCATACAGTTGCGTAGCAGCGTAAATACATGCATACATGCATTCATTTAATGCATAAAGGAAATATTTTACTTGAATTTGGTATTTATACAGAAAGGAGTCTTTTATTGCAAAATCACCGTATTTTACACAACCACCGAGGCCAGAGATGATCCTTTACGTTATACACGCAATGTTCACTGCACACAGCCGAGTTTGAACCTCAACCGTAAGAGGATCAGGTTTACACCACTAACCAAGATTAAAGGACCGACCAGTTCATTTTCCAAACATGTATAAGATAGTTGTTGCATAGCACCTACGCATTATAATTAAATATTTTGGTTGTTATGACACTTGTAACATAACGTAGGGGCGATAGGCGTTGTGTGCGAGGGAAGACGGTAGCTTTTTCTACTCGTATTCTGTGCTGATCGGATATTTTACCTGGAACATATTTTTGGCTTTTTCTACTCTTATTCTGTACTGACCGGTTGTTATACCCAGAACAAATTTTTGGCGATGTCTAGGATGACCTGAGAATTGCACGGATTTGTTACTTCGATATGATTGTGGCTTCGTACCCTTCAATATATCAATCGCTATTACAGTTAACTGTACCCATTGTTATTACTAGAGATAGTGTATAAGTAGCTCAGTCGCACAAAAAGCAAAGTGCGCAGTTGACCTCCCTCGTTGCAGCGTTGGTGGTATCCTCGAAGACGAATCCGTTTTTCCAACAACGAGAGAAAGGCGGATCGTGCTCTCGTTAGGCTACCAAGCTTCACTAGAGGCCCTCAAGCCACGTGGCCACCGGCAACAGCGATAGATTAGAGTATGTAGATTTGGCAAGCCAGTTTAGAAGTTCTTTCGACAGCCTAAGACGACGTCATAAGTTCTCCGAGGTAACCCTCGCACGCCAATCAGACCGCTCAAGCCCCTTGACAGCGGGGGACTACGTTCTGTTCTTTCCTGAAGATGTGCGTGGACGCGTGGAACTACCTTCGTATACCCGTGTGGACCGCGTGTCTTCGCTGTTCGGTTGAACGGACCGTCTCGGTAGGCTCGGACCCCCGTCCGATTACGATCCCGAGATCTGGTGCAGAAAAACGTCGCGTCCCCTCCTTAGAGACCACTGGTCAACGACCAGTAGTCTGGTTACGGAAGGCGGTGAGCGTGGAGTGCAGCGAAAGCTTTTACTACGACCAAGTGGTGGGATACGAAGACAAGTGCTGGTGGTGAGAGTGGACCCTGCCGAGAAGAGAGTCTTGACGGGGCGCCGTTTCAAGTATGTCTACCCGGTGATTGCCATGGTAATCGGGACCGGGCGTTGGTTGAAGGCAAACTGGTATGTGTTACGCATAAAGGAACTAGAAGGCCTATCTGATGTAAAGAGGTACTGACGCCCCCGCCTCTATCCAGGCGTGGGTTCGTGATTGGACATGGTACTTCAGTAGCTGCGATACCCGTGGGTCGACCCGGCATCGGGCAACCTGAAGAGCACATCGCTACTTCATATCATCCGGTTCGCCTTCAGTAGCTGCGATGCCCGTGGGTCGACCCGGCATCGGGCAACCTGAAGAGCACATCGCTACTTCATATCATCCGGTTGGCCTTTTACTTTGATGGACTCAGAAACGTTCCTTCAAGTTTCGACGACCTGTTTAGGGCAACGTACTGCGATGATCCGAGGTCGAGCGCACCAATAGTGACGGCCCAGCCAGAGTCAGACACGCTTTCTTTCGCCCGAGGATGGCAATGCTTTCTGATGTGGGCAGGAAGGCTGCCGAACGTCTGTCGAAAACGGGACGCCGCGTGAGCACGTGATGGAACCCCATCCAAGGGTCAGCACCGAGGTGACCTGCCCTCCTCCGCTGTGCTGATGATTTCACCCTGATCCGAAGGAGTCTGCACGTGCGTCCCAAGATATCGAACTCATCGAGTTGATCTAGCAGCACCGATCACACGCGTTGGAGCATTACCTCTGTCAGACGAGGGACCAATAAAGACTGCGAAGGCGACCATTAAAACCTGGACGATCAAAGCTCAATGAAGCCCCAATCCACGGAGACCTCAACTGCCGTGACGCGGATCCTCCATGGACTCTGCCAGCCCACTACCCCTGGTGTCCGACGCATGCGTCACGACGACGGTCCGTCAGACCGTCGGTGGGGTCAGGAACACTTCCTAAGCATGAAATCTTGTTTTCTTTACTCATCTAAACTTCTTGACATGACCTCTGTCCTGTAAAGCGACATCCCTTCACCAAACGCACCCCACACACTTCCATCTCGACTTGCCATCCGTCCCGAGTGAGACCTTGACTCCCAGAAGTATATACATTTAGAGGGAGTACCCTATCTAGGGTCCCCTCCTGTAACCCCGTTACGGTTAGGATATCGTGCCAGGATGTCAATCGAGCATAGTTATTTACCCCTAAGAAGCTACAACAATAGCCTCATTGCTGGTTGGCAAATAAAGCGCCAGTTCAGATCAGAACCATTGCATTAGATCACTAATAGACCTTGCTACAGAGCGCACCGCAGATCATCTAATAAGATAACCTTTCATTAATTTTAGAGTTTACACGCGCCCGGGTTGCTTCACAACCTCGGTTCAGCTATGTGAATAGCTTAGAGCCGCCTTCCTCCCGGCGAACTATGAGTATTGCCAGCGCTCGAGCTTCCTTGCCTGTAAACAAGGGAAACGTGAGCTGCAGGAGTACATCCAGGAGATCCGAGTACTCACTGCACCTATGGTGAGGAACCCCCTACCTGACCACATCAAGGTGACAGTGTTCATGGATGGCCTGAAAGTGGGCCCATCCCGCACACAGTTGTTCCGCGTGCACGCGAACACTATGGAGGAGGCGATCCAGATCGCCCTCCAAGAGGAGTACAGCCACCAACAGACTCGTACTTCTACGTCGGTGTGGCAAGGCCACAATGCAGTGCATTGAGCTCCAGCAGCAGGAGCTAGCACAGGGCCAGTACCCATGGAACTGGGTACGGTCGTACAGAGCTCCATCCGTTGCTACGGGTGTGGGAAGTTCGGGCACATGCAACGTGCCTGCCCTGCGGGAGGGCAAAGGAAGTTCTCTTCCAACCTAGGGGCTCAAAGGGTCCGTGGCAGAAGCTGCGACCCAAGAGCGAGGGGAACCGGGGTCACCAGTAGAGGCGGGGCGCCCTACTGGGGAAGATCTAAGTCCCCATGGTAGGAGTGCGGGCGGCACACGCCATGGAGGCTTAGCCTCGGAGAGCCTGGGCGCTCTCGAGACGAGGAAAAGCAGCGGTAGACTGCTCGTGATACACGCGAGCGAACGGGGATATGTAGATCCCATCCGAATCCTCATTGATTCTGGGGCGTCGGCGAACTTTGCTCGAGACCAGACGGTCGCGCGGGGTGGCGACAAGTATGCCGACGCTTTGCGTGAAAACGAAGGCAGGGGCCAGATCTCGGTGAGACTGGCCGATGGTACGGTGGCAAACGTACCTGGGGTCCGGAAGGACCTGGCTGTAAAGTTTGAGGACTTTGACAGCACGGAGTCGTTCCTTATCCTAGACTTGGACAAGTACAACTTGATCCTAGGCATGCCGTGGCTCGAAAAGCATGAGCCCTGGATCTATTGGTGCGGCAAAGCCATTGGAGCTATCCGGCCCGCAGTCTCGGACAAAGCTATGGTGAGTAATGTTCCCACCTCTGTCCGGGACTGGGGAGCCAGAGATGATCGCCAAGGCGCTAACGCGCCCGAAGAAGTATTAGGAGTCGCTGACTCCGTCGAAGGTGTTGCGATGGGCCTCGCAACCGGTCATAAGACCAAGACTCATTGCAGATCGTTTGGGATTGCTACGACGGCAAGTCACAATCCTGAGGGTCGTCGCGCCGTATGGGCTTCGGCTATGGCAGTGCCGGATGACACTGACCAGGCGGGTAACACAGACCCGCACGCAGCAGAGTCTACTGAGGATGACGCTGAGGGGGCCTCCGGTGTGGGTAACATAGTTCCACACGAGGTCGAAGAGACCGAGAAGAAGAACGAGAGCGCAGCATGCGTCTCTAGCGTGGATAACAGAGTTCCACGCGGGGTCAAAAAGACCAGTACGAGGGCGGGGATGACGTTGAGCACCTCCCGTGCGGATAACAAAGCACCGCACTCGGAGTCTGAGACTCAACCGGCACGGCCGGTCGAAGAACAATACCAGATCTTCGACGGCGTGTCCGAGCGTCAAGTGACGGCAGGTGCCGTCCTTCTGGAGGCACTTCCTGATGTGTCAGCACTGCTGAACCTCGAGGAAATTTTCATGAAGGACTTCGTGGCCAAGGTAAAGACCGGAGAGTGGTCCTGAAGACGGAGACCTCTCCTGATGATTTGAACGCTTCCTCCGTAATGGACGAGGATGTCCTGGAGGGGTTCACGCAGCAGCGTGCAACGTGCTTGGGTTCTGAGATCATCAGGAACCCGGAGGACCCAGTGTATCCTATATTTAAAGAATTTTTGGATGTGGTGTCGAAACATCCTTCACCCAACTCCCACCAGATCGGGAGTACGGCACGAGATTGACCTCGTGTCTGGCGCAAAGTACTGGTCCACGCGGTAGTGGCCCCTACCTCGCGTGTAGTGCGAGGGCATTGATGTCTTCTTCGCCGAGAAGGCGAAGTCGGTCATGCTACGGAATCGAGTCCCCGCACTCGATGCCCGCCTTCTGCGTTCGTTAACCAAACGGGAAGTGGCGTCTTGTTCATGCTTACAACAACCAGAACAATGCGACGGTACCGACACAGACGCCGATCCCTCGCAAGGACGTGTTGTTGAACAACATGTCAGGTTGTACGCTGTACAGCTCCCCGAATGTGGTTGACGGGTATTACCAGATCCTGATGCGGGAGAGTGACATTCCTCTCACCGCAGTGAGCACCCCGAGCGGGATTCTCTGGAAGTGGCTAGTGATGCCACAGGGGCTATCGAATGCCCCAGCGACGTTCCATCGCTTGATCACTCAACTGTTCAGACCATTGCGTACGTTCGCACAGACGTAGTTTGACGATATATTCGTCCATAGCAGTGCCGAAGAGGGACAGACGGCTATGGAGGTGCATCTGAAGCACCTCCGTCGAGTGTTTGAGGTTATGAGAGCCAACAAGCTCTATGCCAACATCGACAAGTGCGTCTTCGCAGCTGAGGAGATAAAAGTAATCAGCTGCTTTGTCAGCAGGGTTGGCGTACGCGCCGATCCAGGGAAGTTCAAGGTCATAGCGGCTTGGCCGACCCCGAGGTCACAGAAAGACCTCTAGAAGTGGTTGGACTTAGCCAATTATCTTCATAAGTACAGCGCAGGGTACGCTGAACTAGCTCGACCCTTGTCGGATCTCTTAAAGAAGGATGCCGACTGGGTCGGGGAGCAACAGAACCATGTTGCTTTTGACAGCATCAAGGCGAGCTTACAGCAAGCGCCAGTCCTGGCCTTGCCGGACGAAAACAAGCCATTTAGCGTCGTCTGTGACGCTTCTGACTATGCAATAGGCTGTGCGCTGTTGCAGAAGGACGATGAAGGACACGAACGTGTCATCTCCTTCCAGTCCAGGCAGCTGAAGGCTGCCGAACGGAACTATCCCGTTCATGACAAGGGGCTACTTGCAATGAAGTACGCTCTTGTCAAGTTTAGAGTTCATCTCTTGGGCACAGGACCCTTTGTGATCTACACTGATCACGCGTCCGTGCGGACTGCCACCAATTCGCCGCATCTGTCGCAACGAATGGCGAGGTGGCTGCCTTTCGTCACGTAATACAACTTCCGCGTTGAATACAAGCCGGGCAAGCTCAATGTGCTTGCCGATGCATTGTCGCATCGACCCGACTACGAGCTAGCTCATATCAGCCGGGTCACGACAGATCTGTACGATCGGATACGCATAGCGTATCAAGGGGGCTACACACCACTGGTGCGGTTCTTGTCCTATGACAAGGACGCCAAGGTCGATAGGCTTTCGCCTCAACAGCGGGTACAGCTCCATCGCTATGAGCTGGTCGATGGGTTACTCCACTACAGAGTAGACCCTGGAGATCCTCCTCGGGTTGTCGTTCCAAACGACGAGGATTTGAAGTATGACATACTTCTAGTGGCGCATGATGCGCAGATAAGTGGCCATCTTGGCCGAGAGAAGACCTACCAAATGGTCTCCCAGACATTTTGGTGGCCCCGCATGTATATGTGGGTGGCACACTATGTCAAGACATGTGAACATGTCAGAGGGTGAAGCCTTTGGGTCACGCCTCGGCACCACTGCAGAGCCTACCTGTACCAGCGGATTGCAGGAAGTCGATGAGTCTTGACTTCGTCTTCGGCCTGCCGGCCGATGACAAGGGCAACACCGGCATATTGGTGTTTGTCTGCCGTTTGAGCAAGATGGTGCATCTTGCTCCGGTACGTGACAAGGTCACCGGGAAACAAGCTGCACAGCTGTTCCTAGATAGCGAGTTTCGCTATCATGGTCTACCAGAGACCATAGTCACGGACAGAGACCCGCGTTTCACGGGTGCGCTCTGGTACACCCTGTTTCAACTACTGGGAACTAAGTTGACGATGTCAACTGCGGACCATCCGCAGACGGATGGTCAGACGGAGCGCGTCAACCGCTCGAAGGTACTCTGCGCAGTATCTGGGCGGAGGCACCTCGGTCCTGGTCGGACCAGCTTCCTATGGTTGGTTTTGCACTCAACAATGCGGTACACGCATCAACGGGGTTTACCCCGTTCTACTTGAATGGGTTACGACACCCCCAGGTACCGCTAACCTTGCGGGGAGGCACCGATGCCTCCATCATAAGTGGGGGAGAGGCTCGGAAAACCTTTTCCTCCCAGGTCTCAGCAATTGAGCCTGAGTCTTTAAAAGACAGTTGTCGTGATTTATAGACAACAGGCTGACGCTAATCAGCCGGGTTAGAGATGCAATGGCATCAGCCCAAGATAAACAAAAGGAGTACTCAGATAAAAACAGAGGAAACTTAAATGTGTTTAAACAAGGTGAATTGGTGTTGTTAGACACTAAAAATCTACCTATAAACTTGGTTAGCTCCGTAGGGAGCAACAAGTTGAAGCACCGCTTCATTGGACCCTTCGCGGTCCTGGCCAGACATGGCGCGGCGTATACCATTGACCTCCCAAAGTCAATGGCGACGCACCCGACGTTCTACGTGGGGCGTCTTAAGCGGTATCACGATCCGCTGGGTCTTCTTCCTCGGACGGAGGAACGCCAAGGTGAGAACCCACCTCCTCGAAACGAGGCTGAGTCCTCTGGACAACCGGAGCTGTCGGTGTCGAAGCCTGTGAATGAAACGCAGGCTGGTACCCACGCGAGTCATACGAAGGGTATGATGGTACCGAGTGGGAAGAACTTGGGTAAGAACTATACCCATAAGCCGAGTGGTACGAGTACCCCTGCGGCTCATAAGAGGGCATCCGACCATGCACCTCATGGCGTAGAGCGTCTAAGCCCCGACGGAGTTCCTTCAGGGCAGAAGCCGGAACTCGGCGGTCAACGCGCCCATGGAGCTCATGAGTCTCACGACCAAGAGCATCCAAATCTCGACGAAGGACCTCAATGGCCCCCGGCTTGCCAGCCTGAGCGGCAGCCTGACCACCAGGTCCAAGCCCAGGGGCTATCTCGATCGCATAGACGCGATCTCGAAGCTGACGGACCTCGTCGCTTAATAGGGACCCCACATTGTCCTGACCCGAAGTTGAGGGTCCAGGAGGATACGGCTGAGAAGGAGCTTCGTACTCAAACGCGCGCGAGAGGTCCTCCTGCCCTCCTTGACCGGAACGGCGAGCTCCACTACCATGTGGAGCGTGTCGTCCAGGAGCGGCGGCGCTCTGGGAAGCGCCAGCTGCTTGTGAAGTGGTGGGGTTACCCCTCGTCACAGAACTCGTGGGAGCCCGAAGACCGGCTCCGGGTTGACTGCCCGAAGGCTGTTGAGATTTGGGATCTGCAACAGCCGGGGCGTAAGTACACCGCGGTTTCTTAGTCGCCTTACGGTGTACGGTCCCTGGATTGGCGGAACCGTACCCGCGCTTGTCTTGAACGCTGGACTTAGTCTGCTGTCTAAGTCCCTCCATGACGGAGTGGAGTCGCTGCTTAGCAATTAAGTGGGCAAACTCGATGCGAAGATCGCGCTGGTCCACGACATAGAACAGCAGACGATCTTCTCGAAGTTATTCAACTCCTGCACTGTAAAGTTCTTTAGAGAAACCCATCTCTAGAACAGGTCGTCTGCCTGGGATTGCGTTGAGGTGTTCTCGGGTTGTACCCAAGGGTACTGCCACAAGGGGAAGAGGTCGCTACGGTCTTCCGGTTCCTACGGAGACTTGTGAATTCCGTAAGGGGGATTCGGTGTGGTGCAAGCAGCACACACCTAGCGGCCTCAATGTCGTTGACAAAGAGTGGTCCGTCCTGAACCAAGGCACGCTCATAAACGCCACGTGACGTGTGCCCATGGTTGATACCACGAGGGACCTGGAGGTGTTCCAAGGACATGGGAGACCCATACTCCGCATCCGGTGGATAATATTTATGGGGATGCGCCGGCGTGGGAGGCGCAGGAGCCCTTGCAGTTGAACAGCTTGATAGCGCTCCTGCTGCTCATCGAGATCACTGGAGATCTGTTGGGGCTCGCTGACAGCCCCCACCTCTTCGTACTCGTCTGAGGAGTCGAACAGGGATCGGAATCCATTTTGCGATGGAAGGCTCTGAAGTAGGATATCCAGGGGCTGCGCGCTTAGCAGCAGCAGCACTCTCATCAGCCCGTTTTGAAGAAACTGTTCTCGTAGCTTGAGCTCGAGCCTTACCTTCGGCTAAGGTAAGGCTCTTGGTAGGCAAACTCGTCGAAGCTGCCTTAGCCTCTGATGATTCTGGATCGTCGACAGGAGCGTCCTCATCAGACTCTGATCCCGTCATCATTGGGATATCAAAGACCAGGGACTCTGGTTCATGACTGCGGTCCCAATAGGCCAACCGAGGGTTCGGCCTGTCGTCGGGCGATAAGGAGTGCTCCCCCTGTGTGGTAGCAGCAGCGGTATGCTTTCTGGCTGCCTCGGAAGCCGCAGGATTCCTTGCGCGGAGCGACCTTGTCTTTCGACTTGGCATTAGCAGTCTTCGACTTGGAAGACGCCGAAGCGCCGCGGGTGCTTGCCTTCTTGGGCATCTTGAGGAGGTTGACGTGGAAACCTCTGGTGCTTGCAAGAGCGCGAAAGGCTGAATGAAAGCCTCAGAGCCACAACGGTGGCTTGTCGATGGGTATCGACAAGAGCAGGAAAGAGAGCGCCGATCGCTCCCTAACTCCGCATTGGTTGGGGGTGTTCCTAACCTAAGTGGGGGAGGATGTTGCGGGGTTACATGAGGGGTACCCCAGAAGGGGTACCACCTCTAGAAGTAGATATACTTCTGTGAGTTTTCGTTTTAGATACCCACTCGTGGATGGTGTAGACCACACCACTGCTACGTAGGCCTGGTGGCTGAGGCCAACCAATAGTGTTTGACCTACTTTTATATACAAGCAAGGTGTTCGTGTGACCCCGTCACAGGGTAACTCAATCGGGCTATATAGCCACTTTCAATTACAAATTGTAAAGGAGCTCGTTGTTCATTGCAGCCCAATAGATACAAAGTGACAAACATCCAGTCTGAACCAGCTCTACCGATGTGATATGTGCTGGATACCGTAACGACAATGCTGTCTATAACACAATATGTATATCAACCAGGATGATTCATGTGATACATAACGGCAACACTCATGACATCCACACTTGAGCGCTACCGGAGGCACAAGTAGGTTAGCAGTCAGATCTGAAGTCACTTTTCATATTACCTGGAAATATAGTACTGGCAACTATCTGGGAGCTCAGCCAGTTCTCCCATCACATCACTCTCGTTTCAGCCTTTTTCTACGTAATGGCGTGCTGTTTATAAACAATCTCCAAAGATCTAAGTAAACGCGGGTTCAGTCCAGAACTATCGAAATTCCTTTCTTAGAGGGCACCCCATTACATAGAGTACAAAAGTAGTTCAACGATTTGACTTACATTACAGAAAAAGGCAGAGCGAAACGTGTTGAGTTGCTCAGCTACATGGAAAGTGCGAAGTCCTCGCCGACATCTTCAGTCAAGTTAAGTACCTGTAACTTATCAATTAGCGCGGATATATCTTCTCAGAATCAGCCGGTGTAATCTGGCCAATGCGTGTCTTCCTTCGCAGAGACAGCCGATATTAAAAAGAAAACGTTTTTTCAAGAATTAGAGGCAGAAAAACTTTCTTTAGCTAGGCCACCGTCTTCAGCCACCTCTTTAGCTTTGCTTTCCAACATGAAAGGAGATACAGGCACACCCTCGTGGCGTAGATCGCGTATCCAATGCGCAATGAAGTCTTCATCGTCATCACTTCGTACTTTTGTCAGTCGAACTGCTCGAACTCTTTGTAGGTGCGCGCTGCCACCCCCTACCGCTCGAAAAATCGATTCCTTTTTTAATCCATTTGTATATTGTCGTTTCTTATTTTTTTGCACTCAATGTGGGAAAGTATTCCTTCACTGTAGCCTCCATTCCGAAGTCCAGATAGCTCTACAAAATTGCTGCCTTCTTTCCATTGCCGACACCGTCTCGCAGAAACTCACTTTGTTTCTGGTGCACGCCCGTAATGCTGACTTTGGCGCCATTGTGGCAAGTGGCTTGAATCGATCTTTGATGGTCAGTGGTTTGCATAAGAGCCAGAACCTTCTTGGCTATGTAGATGTGCCCTCTAAGAAAGATTTAACTTGGGATTAAATTCTAGTAAGCCGATTAGCTAATGCAGTTTTCCTACGATTTGAGGGGTATGCCCACTAAGAAAGGAATTTCGGTACATAATATGTAGTCCCGGGCTAATAAACATGGTCAGCTGCCCACGGTTAATGCCAACTATAAATTGGGCTGAGGCAGTGTGAAGTTTCATGCAAATTCAGCCAGTTATGGTATTATACAGGGACAAGAAATCTGTTTCCGTCTTACATATTGTAACAACATGTAGTCGTAGTCACGTATTTTGTAGCCTGCAGCATGTATTAATACCGGGGGAGCACTTATTCCGCCCACCCCGGCGGAATAATTATGACTACATGGTAGTCGAACCTATCGTGGGCACCGCAGGTAAGAAACTTCGATGAAGTCGTTTACTTTTAATAGAACAAGATTAAGCAATGACAGGAAAAGTATTGAGGTATTGACCATTAAGCTAGGTTTGTTGGTAGATTTGAAATTGGAATAGATACGGAACGGATCGGGTTTTGGATCGGGACTACGTTATTAAGAGAATCACAAATTAAACAGTACGTGACAGAGGATTGATGGCATTAACAGTTTAATGGAAATCTAAATGCTACTAGAATATGCAACTAGATTGACTCATGGACTGTACTGGTGAAATTCCGTGATGCCACAACTACTGATACTGGTACCGGTCACAGTGCAATTCCAATGTACTCCTTAGGTAGATCGATAGCAACAGGAAGGTCGATGGTCTCGCGTGTTACACGCTGACGACGGTTCTGAGGTATGTCTGTAAGCTGTTGAACATACTCCGCTGACAGTTGCTTGATTACAGTCACGAAAGTGGCCATGGAGGGGTGAGGGGTGGGGAAGCGGGAATTGAGAACCCGATTGAAGCGCTCAAGCGGGTTATTGGTGCGAGCAACTAGCTCATTGTCAAGGCCATACACATTCCAAAGCTCTACCGAGTATCCGAGAATCCACGTACGCTCAAAGTACAACCAAAAGTGCTCCCACTTTGAATTCGATTACGCAATACCTTGTTTCTCACAGCACTGTTTCATTTCCATTTCAACCCTAGCCATCCCATGTGACTTCATGTGATCTGGGTTGACGACGGTCTGCATATCTATGACGCCTTTTGCCATCGCTATACCGCATTCAGTATCAGGTATAACATATTTTTATAGCGCGCGGCAAGGCCTGCTTCATATGGAAAAGACAGCCCAAACCAATGGCGTCGCGGAACTGGGTTTGCACGGCCTGTACCAAAGCGGGTTCAAAATCACGGACGACTTCAACTGGACTAAGCTGTTGGTCTGTTGCTTGCAAAACAAAGTGGATCATATCCCAATACGCGTCAGCACTGCATGACGTACTTATATATATAGATAGATATAGAATACTGGAATGTAGAGACCCGAAGCACGGTCATGAGCCATGAACACTACACATTGCTGGAAATTGCGTGGGACGCACCGAAAGGTGTCTTCAATAAAGAGCGACACGTTGTGATAGCGAAGCAAGTTCACCAACATTGGATGAGCCCACCCAAGTAAGCGTATCGGGTTGTTAACATCAAGGCGGTTTGCTGGAACAAAGTGAAACTGGAAGAATGATACCGCTTCATTTAGAGCCAATTATAGTGGCGGGATTTCCACTGACCCATGCACGTTTCCACTGAAGTGTAGAGTCCTTGCTCTGTAGACACGGTTCACTACTTGTGACTCAGACAACCCTAGCATCACATTGTTGTTGTCATTGCCGTAGAAGATGCTGCGTAGCTCATGCCATATTTCCCTAGCAGGTCGAGAGACGTCAGCAATAGCCAAGCTATCTGCCATGGCCTTCATACCCCCATTGACATCTGATAGTCCGCTAGCAATCAACTTGTCCTGGCATGTATGCGGTCGTTCACACGAGTAACCCATTGTCGAGATGCGGAACGCCATAGTACCCTTGCACCCAGTACGCCGAAACGACGAACAACGGTACGAGATTTTCTTTAACGAAGCCCAAGAGCGCGTATATTTATAGCCTTTGAAATGCATGTTGTACGTTCTTGACGGGTCTTCGACCGTTCAGCATCTTGCTCCTGCCACCCAGAACCTGGTGAACCTTGAACCCGCGCTTGCGATCGTCCGCCACTCATCGGCAACTCAGCACCTGCGTCTTCCATCGCCTGTTGGAAACTGAGAACTACCATCGATTTCCGGCACCAGAGTCTAGTACTACGTTCAATGCCAAACGCAGCTGAAAGCCTGATCCAAATCCTGGTCCGTTCCGTATCTGTTCAAATCGACAGCTAACCGGTTTGTTTCAGATATAAATGAAGTGCGTTAGTTCCACATGGTTATGGAGCTTGACGTTCTCTTGCAAAAGTTGCTGCTGGGGTAAAATCATTGGGGATTCCTCGGTTAATCTGACTCGCCTATGATGATAGCCACCATTAGTGGTATTCAATTCTGCAGCAGCAAGTCGTTTTTTTTTTGCAGCAAGTCGATATTTTTTTCCTCCATTCTGATTGGCCAAGATTGCTTTTCGCGATCTGCTACAAAACTGATGCACGTCGAGCTGCAAATTTTTTTTGCCAAAGATCCATCCGAAAAGTCGCAGCGAAGGGAGCATCGTGGCGATGTCCTCAAGGGATGAAGACTTCACCAGAAGGTGTCCGGATGAAAACATCAATTCCGCCAATACTTTAGAAACACCGACCGAGGATGCAGTAGTTCTAGACGACCAAAGGGCTGCCCAGACGTCGACGACGACGTGCTGCTGGAAGAATTGCAAGAAGGTGATCAAGAATAATGAGGGGTGGACTATTCGTGAGTGTCAAAGACCTGGCTGCAAACGCGCTGTTCATTCGGCATGTGTAGCGAACATGCTATCGACATTTGGTGCTAGCAGTGCATTCACGAGGGCGTCATGTGGAAAGCGATGCTACAATGCGTTAGTAAAACTACCGAACATTTCGACTACACAGACTAAGAAACGGGTACCTTGGCATAATGATGGTCCAACGCCAGATGTCAGTTCGATTAGCGTTCTTATTGACTGGTTGACGGATGGCGATAACTACAGTCGTTATCGAGGAGGTGACGCTGAGTGTGGAGAATCAAAGACAGCAATAGCTGGAGAGATTGCACTAAAAATTTCTGCAGCAGGTATATCCATCAATCGCTCTGCGAAGGATATTACCAACAAGATTAGCTCACTTGAGACTTCATTTAGGGCAGCTGAAGATTGGCGCAACTCGACGGGACAAGGTTGTGAGCATGATGAGCCCAGTATTCGTGAAGGGCTTTTATTGCGGTGTTCATACTATCTCCAATTGAGAGCGATAATGTTCACTCGTGATAGTACACGGGCTCCATTGCTTAACACTGATGCTGCTGCTAGCAAAGACGACACAGAAGATGAAGATAGCAATTCAAGTGATGGGGAATCAAAAACCGATACGGATAGGGTAACAGGCTCAAGTGGCTCTTCATCAACGCCGATTTCGATTGCACAGCGACCTACCAAACGACCGCGATGTAAAGTGAGAGATGTTAGTCAATCTCCTATTGTTGCCTTGAAAAGAGCACAGCTTGCCCAGAATCGAGAGTTGCAGCTAATGGAAATTGAGGTTCGGAAGCGGCAGGTTCTCGTACAAGAGAAGGAGGTGGAAGCTCGGGAACGGCAACTCGAGAATGATGCACGGGTGACTGATGCTCGAATTGCTGAGGCAAATGCGAAGGCTTCAAAATTACTTCAGGAATCTGAGCACTGGCGCTTGCAACGCAAGATTGCCCTACTTCGTGAAAGAAAAAAACTACAGGATGAAGGTGTAGCAATTGATGACATTGATGCGCTACTGCCGCTGAGTACGGATTTCTAACATGTATCCCAACAGCTGGTTCCTTCGTTCATCTCCACTTGCATCGGCGGAGACAGCCACATTCAGTTCATCGTCGTCTTCTAGATCTCCAGTTATATATCGATTAAGCTCACATCTCCACTCTTCAGGAACAGGTTCAGCGATGAGTAAATTGTGAATAATGCACGCACAAGTTACATACTTTATGAGCCGCCTTATGTACTTCCTCTTCTTACCAAGTAGGACACGAATCTCGCGTAAGTACTGAAAACGCATCTTCAGGAGCCCAATGCAGTGCTCACTTTTAATGCGCGCTTTTGCTAGTTGCTTATTGAAATAACTGTTTTCAGGGTGAAGTTGGGCTTTTGGTGGTTTTTTGAATGCCGGAACCATACAACTAGACGCTTGAAACGCTGAGTCACCAAGCAAGTACTCATTGCAGCGAAAATACTGCGTGGGATTCTGTGCTATCGGACTGTTTGCCCACACACGATTATCGTGAACAGATCCTGGCCACCCAATTACTATATTTCGTACTCGGGCCACATCATCACATATTACTAGCGCATTAACGGAGTAGGATGACTTTCTGCTGTAGTAATCTTCTCCGTTATGGTGAGGCTTCGTCGCTAGTGGAAACAGTGTGCCATCAATTATCCCCACGCAGTTGACAAACCCATACTTTGATCTTATCCGTCGTGAAATTGCACGACGTTCCTCGTGATCCGGCCACGTAATTGTAGAGTTCTCAAGTTTCATTACCGCTTCAACAGCCCGCTGCAAATACTTCAAAACGGACCCCCTCGCGAGACCGAGAAACTTGCCAATCTCTCTCGATGTGTTTCCATTGCCATAAGATCCTAGGTATTTCAACAGCACCATGAGATGCAACTCCACTCCTCCACGAAATGGTTTTTGCCCAGTAGACTTGAAGACTGGGTCATCTCTTAGGAGGTCAGCAAGACTGGCAAACTCTGAGCGCTTGACTCTGAAATCCTTGAGAAAATCAGTGTCACTTGTATGAGTGTGGTTGTAAAGCAGCTTCCACCAGCGCTTTTTTCGCCTTCGATAGCGAGATGGCCGAGATACGTAGCGAGTAGCCTGGATACGCTCAAACTCCAGCGCCCAAAAGTTGTCTAGATCATCTTCATCGGAGTCCTCATCACTTAAAAGCTCACGCACCAGGGCTGAAGACTCTCTTTTTGTAAGCACAGCTCGTACACGACGAAGAAGCGTTTTGCGCTTGGATTCACGTGGCATATTGGCGACTCGCCAACGGCGAGCGAGATCGAGCAAAAAAAAATTGCTACTGCTGCTGCAAAAGATCGCAATTGGGGGGGTCAATTAACGCGTTTTCTATTGGTCAAAACTACTTTAGCCGAAGAGCCGGCAAAAAAAATTGTCTTGCTGCTGCAGAATTGAATACCACTATTGGTTTGTGGGTTCGCTAATATGTCGGTGATGTCGGTTCGTTTGATGTACGTTCTGTTGGGGTAATAAGTTGTCTGTGACCCATTGCCCAGGAATAACTGGTGGCTGTAACATTCGTATTTGAGTAGTCAAACCTTTCGATATTCTGCGGTAACATCGAGAGTAAGCGCTGATTTTGTTGTTCATTGCTGTGATAATGATTGAATGGAAGAATCCCCGCCGAAAACAATTTCTCATCGCGTCGATCAGTAGAAACGCCTTGACTGGCTCGTGGATTTGATCGCATTCGCAAACACTTCGATACCGTAATTTCATGTGCTGAAGGATTGCGTCTGGTTCCTTGTGGACCGCTTCCTTTCTTACTCGATTTCCTTTTTCTTCTTGATTTCTCTCTTCGAGCCGCTATTTTGTCACGCTCAACTACTTGTGGACGTGGCGCAGGTTGGCTTCTAGAAACCCACCAATGAACATGAAAATGAGAAGGTTCAAGGGCTTTTCCTTGTGATATCGGTTTTTGCAATGTATGCCGACATGGTAAACCAGTAGTGTGCCTGTAAGTCCTTGTACAACACCCGCCGGACATATCGTCCATTAAATCATAACACTTCATGAGCGCAAAGTCGAAAATGTTATCCGTAACTTGTGCAAATAGAGGAATCTTGTCTAACGTCTTCCTAGTTTTGATTTTCTTCGTTGCCATAGCGTGTTGATACGTATGAATCGAGGCTTGCCACCAGTGCTTCATCCTGTCGAACACGGTTAGAAAGTCACCATTTGAATCTGTGATCCAGAGTTTTTTTAAACAGCGTGGTAACTTTCGACTCGAGAAGTAGACTGTAGACCAAAGTGCGTGACCTTATTAGTCCCACAACCAACTATACGTTTCTTCCAGATGTCAAACCAAGTTTTATCGATATAAGTAGCTTCTATAGGACTTAATCGATACAAATATTTTCGCCGTTCTTCAAATTACTCTTCGTTTGTAGCGTTTACAACATCATCGAAAGCATCACACAATATCGCTAATTTTGTCGTCGTCCATTTCCATGTCGTGGGTAGAATTAGCTACATCTCTCACGGGTTTAAAATATTGTATTGTTTTGGCGCGTGATTTTTATGTTTGTTTTGATGTGCCATAGACATAACAAAGCAGGTATGTCCAAAAAACAAATTCGAGCGCATTGGTCAATGCAAGATCCGCATCAGTCATGAAAAATTGGGGTAGCCCGATGTCGTAATTTTCAAGCAAGCATTTCAGCTGGTTCAATATCCATTGATAGTCTTGAAATTTTTCGTTAGCTAGAAATGCTTGAGCTATGTGCAATGTTGTGTTGTTGCCGCATACACCCACAATATCGAGAAGAGGTGTTTCGAATACATTCGTTTTGTATGTACAGTCCATGAGAATGATGTTGGGGTTCTGCTTGAAAATTTCTACAACGTCTTGATATGCAAAAAATAAGTGAGTCACTACATTGTTTTTATCTGAAAATAATCTTCAGCTTTTAAATTTTCCAACAAACAGTTTGTGGGAGATTTACCAGTAAGTCGTTTAGTTCGAATTCGTTGTCGCTCGTTTGAAATATCGATTGTTTGGATATTAGACTGAGGATCAGATACTAAATCGCAGCCATAGTTTGTTTGGTGGTATCCCAACCTCCAAATCAAGCCAGATCCGTTCTTTCATGGTTGGAGTCATGTCTTTCATTCGATGACACGGATAGAGAAGAACCGCGGTTGTGAACACGCGAATCAAATCCATTTTTTTCACTGTGTTTCACTTTCCATTGACTGGTTCCGAGAACCCGGTAAATGTTGATATTCATAGCACAGTTGCACTTTCGTGTTGCTACACCAGGCCTTCGAACAACCCCAGGACGTGAAACATGGCGCTTATCATGCACACCATGGTGATCACACAAAAATAAAACGCGTAGTGATCTGAGTTGTAGACTTCTTTAACCAAGTGAGTTAGTTCGACACTATAGAGTGAGAAGGCCCCTGGTACTTGATCTGGAGGCGTATATTTAGGGTCTTATTTCGAAGCCTGCTAGTAGCCTGGCACCAGGGATTCATAGTATTTTCAGAATGAGTACTTTTTCAGTAATACTAGTACTCATATTTTGCAATAGCACTACTGTTACTACCGTTCAATGCTCTATTAACTATGAGTAGTAGAATAGTAGTCTCATCACACTACTACAGTAATCTGACAGTAATATTATGATGGGGTCCTCAAAGGGCAAACCTTTCCCCCTATTTTGCAATTTCTGAATGAGTGGCTGACGTCTAGAGCTGGAAGAAGATCGCTATTATCCAAATTGCGTCGTAACTTAAGTGACGTATGATCTTCGCAGTGCTAGGTTGCCAAGAAGGCGACGAACTCACGACAAACCCATGCAGCGTGTGTGGAAAACCCACCTATCACTTGTGCGCTGTTGACGTTTTTGAGTCAGGACTTGGCATCACCGATATCATCTCCAGCTTCTACAGGATGGGACGGTGAAGATGAGCTATTATTTTTGGAGCTCCAATTAGGGCAAGAAAGACTAGAGATGAAGTGAAAGAATCCGAGATGAACGCCAGAGCGGACGGAATCATGAGGGAATGGCTAGAACTGGAGCCCGAGTGGCTTGACGTTACGCAACGGCAAAACCCCGAGATAACCAATGCAGATCTGACTAAGGCCATGTGTATTGATGCACACAACGGTATGTACTGGGCATTACTTGGTCTGTACAAACACGTTGACGTCCTGAGGAGGTTTCGTGATGAAGGACAAGCCCTATTTATCTCAATTGCGTTGCTGGCCCGCATTCATCTCAGCAAAATCTCTTTATCAGCATTCCGGGAGCGCGTGTTTTCGACTGGAGGCATAGTCATGGGTCCCCTTCGAACCAGGACAGACGACAGATGAGCCGAGAAGCAGTTACTACTGCGTCACAACATGGACGAGATCGTACAGCTGAGGCAGGATGCAGCAAAGAGGAAAGCGGCGAGTAGGTCGGCTGAGTAAGTATCGTAAAGTAGCATTCGAATAGTAGTTAAAATATTACTACTACTACTACTCACTTTGTGGTTGCACTACTAATATGAGTATTATCCAGTCTAGGAAGGCTCAGTAGTAGCAGTAATACTACTACCGCTTTTTTGCGGCTACTATTAATCCCTGGCTGGCACATTGCCGTCTAAGTGAGTTACCCTAAAATATGTCCGCCTCGATAGAGATCACTTGAAGGTGTGTAGAAAGCATGCTGTACACGGTATGTATTAGTGCCGTACCTTCATCATTGTTCTCCATCGCAAAACTAATGTTTACTCTGGATTAGTGCCGTGCTCCATCGCAAAACTAATGTTTACTCTGGATTAGTGCCGTGCTCCATCGCAAAACTACCGTATCGCTCAAGTCCTAAACGACCGGCAAGGTGCCACGATTAGGGTAATTACGTAATCCAGTGGGTAATATTTTTTTTAAATGCTACCGATTAGCGTCGATAAGATGGACACGACGAGAATCGTACATGATCAATTGATAGGCATCTCACCTGTTTGATCAGCATTGAGAACTGTGGAAATGTTGTACTTCACGGTAATTTCACACACTTCAGCTCGAAACTTACAGCCGCAGCTTCGGCATGTTCAGGCGTGGTCTGTCCTTGGCATGTACGAACACGAATAGGTAATCGCACCCGTATGAAACCTTTCCTCCACGAATATGAAGCGGTGAATATGTCCGCGGGAAAACTACGCTCTGATGCCACCTCAAGCGCCTTGAATAGGAGAATTTGCGCTGAAACAGGACAACCTCCTCTCCTCGTTGAGTTAAGCGACAGCACGATGTATTCTTCGACATCGCGAGGCAGAACAATGGCTTCACCAATGTTACGTAGGTTTTTGTGATGCCCCTTATGCTGACTGTGCATCAGCTCAACGTGCCCGCGTTGACGCCTCCAGGATGAAAGCTGCTTAAGCTTTTTCTTTCGCTCAGCTGACATACTGATCAAGGGGTATAATTTGGCGACAGCTTTGCCTGTGTCATTGTCAGCTTCTCAAGATGCAGTACCTGTAGCTTGTGCGTATAGTCGACCGATATGCGCTTGTACTGCTTTGGCTTTTTGCCGGTACCCGTGGTGCACTGTCGTCCCATCTTCGAAATTGGTGGCGTGAAGCAGGCTAAATTTTAGAGTCTCGATATCAGTGTTTTAGTGCAATAACATATATATTTCACAGTACGCAATTGGTAGATAATCGTGTTCGCTTAGGACAAAAGTTCGTTTCGGCTTGAGCGATACGGTAATGCTTACTCCTAAACTTATGCTTACTCCCAGTTTGCAGTGGAGAACAATGATGAAGGTACGGCACTAATCCAGAGTAAACATTAGTTTTGCGATGGAGAACAATGATGAAGGCATGGCACTAATCCAGAGTAAACATTATTTTTGCGATGGAGAACAATGATGAAGGTACGGTACTAATACATACCGTGTACAGAATGCTTTTCTACACACCTTCAAGCAATCTCTATCGAGTCGGATATATTTTAGGGTAACTCACTTAGACGGCAATGTGCCAGCTACTAGCAGGCTTCGAAATAAGACCCTAAATATACGCCTCCAGGTCAAGTACCAGGGGCCTTCTCTCTATATAGAGTCGAACTAACTCACTTGGTTAAAGAAGTCTACTACTCAGATCACTAGAGGTTGTATTCGTAAAAAATCTGTACTTCCTCCAATACCTCGTTCACTTCCGGGTCCTAAGGCTGGACCTTCAAGAAAGTTGTTTTGTCCGACAGGCGAGGCATATCGGATATTCTTCGGGTTGCGCTTCCCCCCGTAGAAAAGAAGAACTCCTATCCCGCACTTTCTTGGTCCATCTATGCCTTCCCATCCAAGGAAAGGAGACCATTCTACAAATTCCAAATATACCAGGTGTGTTGTTGTTCACATACTCGAAGTACTGAATTTTGAGTGAATAAGCTCAAATAGAAGGTCATGAACACCACCACATACTCGAAGTACTGTAGTTCCTAAGATAATGCTCCAAAACAGTCTCGGTATCATCGTATAAATAGAGAAGCTTCCTGGAGGAATGCCTCTGAGCATAGTACTAAGTCCGCTTTCGATTGAGTTCTATTTCAAAACGAACTTAGTTGATTTGTACTGTAACTTGGAATTTCTGGTACCGAGTCGGGGCAAATCCAGTACTTTTCTACTGGATTATGAAAATTCCTCAAGCACTGCTATATTTGAAATGAACAAGGTCGGGCACATCGTCGAGTTTTATGCATGTGGCACGAGTAAATTTGCAACCCTTAACCTCAAGCCTAGATACATAAAGGCATCCATTCCCACTCGGTAACAAAATGTAAACAGTCGAGTTAATATGCATGCTACCTACAAACTATTATACTCCGTAGGTGTAAATCTTATTAAAGTTCAATAGGTGCTCTGGTTCATCCTAGAGTACAGTTGATTTGATGATTGAAAAGGATGTTCATTTAAGTACCGTGAATGTGGCAACATCACGATTCGACTCTGGTTTACTATGGAAGATGGTGATCACTGTTGACGCATTTCTCGGAGGTCATCTGTATCTGTATTATTGACCAAAGGATGTACTATCGAACATGTACAATTCCATTCTTCAAGATCTCTAGTGTACATATGTTTCGTTCAGATATAGTTTTGCGGCAAGTGTTAGTCCCCCAGGTTAATTAACTATCTCCAGAACCTTTCGGTACACATCGCAACACAGTGTGAGGTTAAACTAATTCGCAGTCTGTCTTTAGCTGTTCTGGGGAGACACTATAGAGATAGCCACTCAGTCAGTTGCTATTATAGTTGCAATGCAACCACAACTTTGAGTAAACCAGACAACCTTATTAAAATATGAGTCGAACCCTTGAATCCAATACTGTGATCCCAGCCGTAAGTACATAAACTGTGCATATATCGCCATACAGTATTCATGTCATGGTCATTCACGTCTGAGGGTGCCTATCGTCATTCTGCAATTCGCTTCCCCACACTCACAAGTCAAGACAAGGAGTAAAACTATACCCAGTATGCGGCTTTTGTGTGCTGTGATGTTTGGTGCTGCCACTTTTACAAGTGTCGATGCATTCGTAACGACTTCAAACTCGAACAAGGCAACTTTGATCCAAGACGACATTCCAAGTGGTCGCCTACTGAGAGTGAGTTCTACGACTGGCTTGGACACTGAAGAACGAGGGATGCCGTCGGGCATCACTGCTGAGCTTACTGGGGGACTCGTTTCGAAGATCACACCAGCGATCGCATCCAAGTTAACCACGTCAGATGACGAGCTTGCGAAACTGCTGAGTAATCGAGTGTTGCCGAAAGACGTATTTAAAAGTACGCTGAAGCTTGACCAGGTCGATGATTTGTTTACCAGCCCGAAGTTGAACGTGTGGGTCAACTATATGGACGATTTCAACGCGATGTATACTGGACAGAAAACTACTTTGTTTAAGACGCTAACCCAGAATTTCGATGATGCAAAACTGTCGCAAATGATAGTTGCGGCTCAGAAGAATCCAAACACGAAAAAAATGGCTGATAATCTGCAAAAGTCGCAGCTCGATCAATGGTTGCTGGATAAGAAAAAACCGGACGATGTTTTCAAGTCGTTGGGACTACATCGTTCGAGAGTCTGGCCCTTCGAGCCTAACACCCCTGTTTGGATACTGTACAAGGCGAAGTACAGAGCTCAGTTTGGCACGGCGGCGGTATAGACTTTGCATGATTGCTCGTAGGTACTCTGCTTATTATGATGATAGCGCAACAGTTCTTGAACACAATCACACGGTTAATACAGATCAACATCTTACTGTACGTACTTTCGGTGTGTTGCTGGTAGTACGATGTTCTAGTAGTAGTACTTCAAGTACTAGAAATTTTACATCTACTTCGAAGAATTTGTTCGATCAACTGAAGTCATGGTAGCGTGCACCATCAGCACTCTCCATGCAGGGTATACTGCGCACAGCAATAGTATTGCGTGTAGAAGCATTACGAGTCCATCGCATTGTTTTCATACATCGGTCTCCTGGTTATCTTTGCGGAAACGGTTAACTAAGGTATCCCACTTTGCAAAAAAGCAATAGCTCACTTTAAACAACGCTCCTTTCACGATCCAACCAGGCGTTCTAGTATCTCTTGATCGGACTGCTCTGTGGTTCACTCAGGCCCAAGACATCATTTCAATGGATAATCAGATCAATTCGTGTCGTTGGAATCGGCTGCAAGAAAGGTATTTTGTCAGATCGATTAGCAGCGTCTAGTGACATTAGGACTCGACAGTGTGACAAACTAGATACGGCGGAACTCTTTACCACCACGTTATGAAGTTTTGAAGAAAACATGTCTGGTCCTACTAGCAATCGCTTGACATATCGAGGTAGACCACAGCTAATCCGTAATAGCTGGAGAGTATCCACTACTACAGGTATTTAGTTGAGAACATCCCTACATTTTTCCGACAAGTAGGCAATTGGTCAAAGCCAGGGCAAAATCGGAAATAGTGTAAATCGGAAATTAGATCATGTGTACGGTAGAGTTAGTCTGGGGGGACTGCATGACTGATTATAGTCAGCTTTCATGCGGTGCTCACAGCCGTGATGAAATCGCCTCTAGATGCCTCTGGCCGAGAAAAACGACATTTTATGTGTTGATGCATTTTGGCCCCGGAGCAGTGTGCGCCGTAGCCGGCAAATTGATAAGTGAAGCAGGCACCCAGAAAGAGGGACCACAATTAAAAGCAGTTCAGCAACAGCTATCTCCTCCACTGCCTGCCATTGGCCAATGCATTGACCAATCAGAAGCTATAAACAGTGGTGAGTGTTGATTGGTAAACTACAGCCAATAAGCATTCGACACCTGTTCCAGCAAACCTTTTTTTGGTGGCTGCCAGTCGCCGACACGCGGCGTACGGCCTCAGTCTGCATTTTTTCATAGCTCGCGATCAAGTCTCCGATCTGATCCCGAGCATCGACAGTCAACCGGCCGGTTAGCCACAGGCCCCCTCAACACCGTAGCTCAATGGCTAGAGCGCGGGGCTTCGGCCCTGAAGTACCTATTCAATTCGGACCGGTGTTATCGTAAAGATGGGTGTGTGCTGTGGTAGCGGTTGTGCCACGCTGGACTAAGGGACAACGCGCATTGACTGCTGCAACGGCGGACTTCTCCGTGCCTCGAGCTGCTACGACCTCGTGTATGCCGTGTTGTGCCTTCCTCGTGCTGCTGTTGCGCGTCGCTTTGTGTAGAGGTAGTTGTGTTGCGTGGGCTCCTGCGCGGAGCACGGTGTCGATACCACGCACTGCTAGTACATCGTGCTGCAGGACTGCTAGGATGTTTGACTAATGTGTATTATGCATGCGATCTAATTGCCTTACGTGTGGCCTACCACGTTAAGAATGTCTTTAGTGTCCGCAGGTGCAGGGTCAGTGATGCTTTCGATGGCGAGAAGTCTCTTGTGGGCTGCGATCCGCTCATCCAAAACACCCCTCTCGTTCAGGGGACGCAGAGCGCGCAACACGCTACCAGCGCCCTTCAAGTTGCTGTTCTGCGACTTCAGGAAGCTTAGCTCGCCATCTTCAGCGCGGCGGTCAGCGTCCAAGACTTTATCCTTGTTGTCGCCAACCTAGGCGACAAGCGTGAAGTCGTCTTCGAGGAAGACCTTCATGAAGGCGACGATATAGCGCGATTCGGACTTCTTTTGGCGGTCAGAGCAGTCCCAGACGCGCGGAACGCGGGTGTACCATTTGTACCATACAGCCGACAGGTGGGTAGCTTGCTTATTCCTCCGTTTTGGCTTGGGTTCTTGGTCTAGCGATATTGTTGCTTGGTCTTCTCCAGCCGGTTCACGGTTCTCCTTAGATTTCATCTAAGCCGCCTCGACAATCATTATGCGCCCAGCTAGGGCCTTGATTGACGCAATAAGCTCATGACTGACAGCTAGAAGGTGCTCGTGGCTTGGACAGTGGTGTTGGCTTAAGTCTTGTGTTTGGGTTTATTCTTGAGCAGGTGGAGCGGCTTCGTTGTCCAGCGCGAATGACCACGGAAGTATGTCGCCGACCAGAATGTCCGCAGCACGGAAGCACTCTTCCACGTGCGTGACGATAGAGGGCGTGGGTGTGGGCTCCTTGAGCTGTGGATAGTAACGGATGAGGTGTGCTGTGAGGACACTGAGGACCTTGGTGCTTACATTTAGACGTTGTTGCTTGAGGCCTGTACAGGAATTGAGCAGGAAGCTCTGCAGGCGGCCAAGGCGTTCTTGACTGGCGTTATCAAGTGTCGCGACGTCGATAATCGCTGGAACATCGTCAGCCGCCCACCCACTCAAGACACGAACCACCTTCCTGTCCTCGCGCGCCGTGTTGGTGATATAGGCGAAGGCCTTGTTTCTCTTCGTCATATCCCAAGCACCGCGTTTGAAAATCCACTGGGTAACTAGGCGATCGTCTCCGTTCGCATGCTGGGCCCCTCCACGCCTGAAGGAGTGCGAGGTCAGGTCAGGGGTGGCTCCTGCCGGCTCGGCTACGCGCTTGAACATCCTGTTCACGTACGCCTGCACGCTGTCTTTCCCCCGCATGACCTCTCCAGTGCGTGCCTCGACCTGGGATGGCGGTGTTTCTTGTGTGTCTGGATAGGTTTCTGGCGGCGGAACAGCGGGTGCGTTTCTGGGCTCGAGCGTTGAAGGCAGGGACGACTCCACAGTCGCTCCGTCGGGACCACAGCGACGTCGAGCGAGGCGGGTTCAGCTTCCAGCAGCTCCTGTAGCGGCGCGCCTTCATCAAGTGGCGCGGGGACCTCCGCTACGAGATCGGGCAACTGAGCAAGGAGAGCCGCGCATCGAGCGTCCTGCGTCGCTAGCGCTACAGTTCAGGAAGTCGCTCTTGTCCGGGATCAAGGTAAGACCCTGCTCTTCTGACGTCTTGACGCGTAGCAGCCGCAGGTAAAAGGTGCCGTCTGCCGATACTGACACGGGTTACATCTAGATTTAGCCTAGGTCCGAAGACCGACCAAAGCAGTGCCACATCAAGCACGCTAGTGCTGCGTCTTGGTAGTCGGCGTGCACGCGTGCTGTCCTGTAAACGTAACGGATTAAAGTCTGTAAATCTTCGTTAGTACAAGGAGGAGCCTTGTTAATCAAGCCACCTTTTTTTCGTTTCATGCAATGCTTATCTAAATTCTTCCCTTGCTTTAGCAAGATCAACTCAGTAGGTACTCGTAAGTGTGGATACTTGTCAAATAGTCGCAATTGGGCATTTCTATGATACGATGTCGCCGTGTTGCGCGCTAACTTACCTTTCTTACCTTCGTTGGTTGCAAGATAGAAGCCAAATCGGTCCATCGTAGCCGCTAAGCGTTTGCTGGAGGTATCCAGGAGAATGTCAGCCTCGACAAACTCCAGGCTATCCTTCTCCTCCCCCAACATCCGTTTGAATGCGGTGACGTCAGTATTCCCCGCTTCTGGGTGCTCGCAGGAACGAAGGAACCTCAGCCCATGCCGCTTCGTCTGCTACGGCTTGGCTTTTTAATTGTGTGGTCAAACCAAGAGCCTTCGTACTGGTTATCCTATTCACGGACCGGCTTCCTATTTTAGGTATAATCCTAGTAGTCAGAGCTGTGAAAATATTCTAAAAATATGTAGCTACTTGATATCTGTATGTACATATTCATTTTACGGTGGGGATTCCGACAAATATTTGTCGGAAAGTGTCGGAACCGGAAACCTACCCCTGCTATCTTCTATTTGTCAAAACTACACTGTTGTAGCGCTGAGGTTGGCCAAAACGCGAACTATATGGACCCAGACACAATCCTGCGAGTCTCTCTGTCGGAAGGACTACTTTATTCATCCATATACCGGCTAACAAACTTCAGTTATGGTCATCATCCATGTTATGGGGCCATCAAAGCCGGAATTTAGCGCCAGGTATCGCTGTGCTTAATCATCATCCGCATACAGAGATTACATCGACAATAACACTGGCATTTGGAACGGCTGGCCAGCAGCTATCTTTCCTTCGATCTCCATCGCTGTTACTCGGAAGTTCAGCCACCTGAAACAAAGTAGTTAGAATGCATTTATACGCTCATCCGTTTAGAACACAAGAATCACGCACTCTTTCACGGCGAGCACCGAGTACGGCAACAAATTCTCTGGGACTTCATCTGCAGTCGAGTTCTTCCCTGCCAGTGACTCTAACTGGTCCGACACCTCCGCCAAATCCAACTGGGATAGTGTCTCGTTGTCTTTTCGCTCTGCAGTTTCCGCAGTTGCATTCTGGGTCAGTACTTCTATCCACTCGCGTTGCTCTTAAAACGTCGGAGCGCATAAAACAAAATTCTGGTAATTGCGATTGTCAAAGGTATGTGAACGAGGCTTCGTAGTAGTTGATGTGAGTGGATGAATGGAAATTCGAAAGTGAGCTGGACTTAGGTTAGTGTCATTGCTACTTGCTACCTCCTACAGTTTTTTTGTATTCCTTCTGTTACGGTGCAAACGATTTGAGTCGCGGTCAAACGATTTGAGGTACGACCAAATGATTTGCGAGATGCGTACACACGATGCACATCATAGGATTCACCAAATTAAAGTTGACAGCCAATCACATTACACGATCCCAAAAGATCCACCAATCAGGTTGCACCATTCCCGTTTCATCAACTATGGCCCACGCAAGGCACACGCCCGGCACGTGTGTGCCGCGTGCCTAACGTAGAGGTCCAGTCGAGCAGACAGTGAAGTGCAACCACAACACCCCACTCAATTCGATGTATCAAGCTTTAGACCAACGTTGCTCTGTATGACTAAATCGCGTAGCGGTTTCGTCGATGGACCCTTGGTGAGAAAATCGGTGAGTTCGTTCTTGGATTCTTCGTAGGTCAGCTCAACCTCACCGCTCACAATCTTCTCGCAAAAGAAATAATAGCGAATATCGATGTGCTTGGTGCGTGGTAACCGACATTCTTTGCCAATGCCACGGCACCTTGGTTATCTTTGTAGATCACCGTAGGTCCATGTTGCTCAGCGCCAATGGCCTTGAGTAGACGACGTATCCACACAACTTCCTTGAAACATTCGCTAAGAGCCATGTGCTCGGCCTCAGTAGAACTGAGAGCGACCGTCTTCTGGAATGTCGATCGCCACACCACAGGTGCACCGCACATCATAAGCATTATCCCGCTCACCTAACGTCTGTCATCGCGATTGCCGGCCCAGTCAGCATCTGAGAAAGCAGTTAGTTCTGTCCCCATGCGTCCGTCGTATGTGATGACCACATCCTTAGTCTTCAGCAAATATCGCACCACTTTGATACCAGCATCCCAGTGTCGCTGACCGTGAATATCCAAGAATCGGCTCAACTTGGCAACGGCAACAGCGATGTCAGGTCGAGTTCCACATACCAGGTACATGAGGCTTCCCACAAACGACCGATACTGTTTCGACTTCATCTTTGCCTTGCCATCGTCACCCTGTGGTTCGCCTTGGTCAAGTGGACACTCGGATCAAGTGGGGTGAGGCTAAATTTTGTGTTCTCTTGACCAAACCTGTTGATTACAGATTCGGTGTACGCTCGCTGACTAATGGTCGACGCATTCCGTTCCATATCATAGTCGATCGCAATACCGAGAATGAAGCGCGCACGACCGAGGTCCTTGATCCGAGATTTCTCAGCAATTGCTGCCTTCACGGACGCGATGATGCCCTTCTCACGTTACGCAATCAACATGTCGTCCACGTAGAGACACACGATACAGTCGCTATCACCTTCACCTCTTGTTTAGAAGCATGGGTCGGCACCAGCAGTTTGGAACCTCATTGCCTTGAGACGTGCGTCTATGGTCTCGTTCCACACACGTGACGCCTGCTTAAGTCCATATAGACTCTGTAGCAGCAAACACACACGACGTCACCTTCTCCTTCTGTATCCACCAGAAGCTCTTGTAGGCCTTCGGGAAGCTCCATGTAGATCTACTCTTCCGGTTTGCTATACAGAAACGCTGTGTCAACGCCACACTGCTCGATCTTGAATCCTACTGCGCAACACTTAGCAAGCTTCGTACGATCTAGTTGAGGTAAGTCACTGACGCGTACGTTTCTTCGTAGTCGAAGCCATGACGTTGTGAATATCCTTTTGCCACCAGACGTGCCTTGTTTCGAATCACCTCTCCCTTCTCGTTGCGTTTCAACGTGAACTCCCACCGGCAACCAACCCGGCGCTGATGCGTTGGTCTTGGTACCAACTTCCAGGTCTTGTTTGTAGTGAGCGACTCCAGTTCACTTGCTGTAGCCTTCTTCCGCTCTTTAGCGTCCACGCTTGTAGTGGCTTCATCGTATGACTTTGGAACACCTTCCATTACAGCCATAACTTGGCCGTTCTCAATTGTGAGCTGGTCTTCGTTTACCTTTACTCTTTCCTGGATCATTCTCTGTCGTTTCGTGGTCCTAGTCGTCGACGATGCCACTATGTCTTTCTTGCGTGCACTGGCCTCCTCCTCAGGATCTTCAGTCTCGTCAGTGTGCGAGCGAGTAATCATGGGATGGTGGAACTGTGGTACCATCACATCATCCATTACCGTGTCATGTTGAAGTTGGATAACGTCACCACCTTTGGTAACCGCCGGAACGATCTGCCGTGTGTCCACCGATCGTTGTCTAGATTGTACAGGAACGATGGTTGGTTCTTCATCTTCACGAACCATCAAATGACCAGATGTACTCGTCTCCATGAACTTGACGGCGCGCATGATCTGCACGTTTTCTGTTGTCACGTTCATGACACGGTATCCCTTTACCCCGTCTTCGTATCCCATGAATTGACCCTTGAACGCCTTCGCATCGAGCTTTCGGCGCTTCTCGTCAGAGATGTGTGCGTAGCCAAGTGCACCAAACACCTTCAAGTTCTTCAGCTGCGCCTTGGTCTTGTACACGATCTCTTAGGGCGTCTTAATTGTCACCGAATTTGGCATCTGATTGATGATCCAGGCTACGGTGTTAACAGCTTCTACTCACTACTTATTGTCATGGTAGAGCGTACAACGAGCTTCGGTTCATGTGCCCAGCAAGTCCGTTTTGCTGAGGTGTGTACGGCATCGTCTTCTCATGCTTGATTTCACAGTGGTTGAGGGAGACCTCGAACTGTCGGTCTGTGTACTCTCCACCACTGTCCCAACACAGACGCTTGATCCTTTGGCCTGCCGCGTTCTCCAAAGCCGCCTTGAAGATCTTGAACTTTGACAGGACATCTGACTTCGCTTTCATGAAGTAGACCGTCACGTGGGGTGAGTAATCGTCGATGAATGTGACGACTTGCAACCACCCGGTGTCTTGGTCTGCATCGGACCCATTACGTCCCTGTGCACGAGGTCAAGTACACCAACGCTTTTGACGAGATTCTCCGGATGTCGTGGAAAGTCGTCGGCTCTCATCTTGCCCATGCAGCAGCCTGCACAGACAGCGTCACTAGTGACACCATCCGTGACTTGGGGCACTCCATCTGTCATGGTCAGTAGCTGTTCGTTGTACTTGAACGGGATGTGGCCAAGGCGCGCGTGTACTATAGCCCACGGCTCCTTATGATGTGTCGTCGCGACATTACACATCTCGTCCCCCACCGTCTTCAGCTTGTAACCATTTCCATAGCGCATTGCCTCCATGACCTTAGCATCGCCATAGCGAAAGACAGACTTCTCTTTGCTGAACTCCGCGACGACATTTTTATCGGCCAGCTTCGACACCGAGATGAGGCTTCCTTCAACTTCGGGAAGGTAGAGAACATCCGACAGCTTGATGGTCGTCCCGTCTACCAGCTTCAGACCAACGGTGCCCGTTGCAACTGCGTCAATCTTTGTACCATCCGCAATGTTGATGCAGACTGGCGTTTTCAGGTCCTTCATGGAGGTGAACTTATCCCGGACACAGGTCATGTGTGAGCTTGCACCGGTGTCGACGAGCCACTCCGATTTGCTCATCGCACTCGTAGCCACAAATGAGAAGTCGAGTCTTTGCTCTTGGGCAACTTGAACACGTTCCATGTCGGACTTCTACTTGCTGTGCTCAAATTCCTTGTGCTCTTGCTTTTTACAGTATAAGCACTTGCCACTAAATCGGCGCTTTCCCTCAGAATTTCTCTTCTTTGCTGCGAAAGTTTCTCCTGAGCTGATGGCGATTCATTTGAGGCTGCAACACCAGAAAGCGCTCAAATCGCGTAGGCGAGAGTGATGTTTGGCGTGTGTGTTCTCGATCACAGTGCTGATCATCTTGTACTCGTCGGTCAGACTGCCAAGGAGCAACACAAGCTGGCGTGTCTCATCCAGAGGTTCCCTGATTACCTCCATCTGGAGGATAATTTCCTTGAACTGATCGACGCGGGTAGCAAACCGAATACCAGGCTCCATCTTAAACTTATTCAACTTCTTGGTGACGAGGAGTTGGTTCTTCAGTGTTTTTCGATTGAACTGCTCCTCGAGCAACGTCCACAAGTCAACGCTCCCCGGAGGTAGACTTGGTATGTGAAGCTCACATCTCCTGCGATCATACCAAGGGTCATCGGGTCGTTGGTCTTCCATTCCGACGTGGAGAGATCACTCAGTTGGTCTTACCTTGGACACACAATTAGTAAATTGTTTGTAGTTTCTAGAGTCGGATACCAAACTCTCCCAGACGACTGTAACCAGAGTATTTGACTTCCTCCCGGTGAATTACAAGCTCAGCGGCTGTCGGAGCCATGAAGAGACGGTGCTATCACACCGACAAGTCATGTGCTGCTTTCGTGCGTCGAAATGAAGACAAACATCGATGGTGTTCTTGGGGATAATAGCATGAGCTCTATGAAACGTTCAACTCCGGCGAGAGAGACGGAGAAGCATTCGATGATAAAGATACATCGGCGCACATACACCCGAGGAAGGGGGGAAGCTTTGTCCGTTAACGATGCTTGAAGAAGGACGAAACATTTATAGCTTCACTGCGAATTGATAATAACGTGTTGAGCAAAGGAACTGTGAAGTAGCTTGCTGACGTATTTCGAGGTATGGCTTGAACTTCGGTTTCATCGCCATGCGAGGTAGATTCCCGGTGTACACCCAGGTCGAAATTCAGACGGAGAGGTAACGCCTGTAGATGAGTTGGTAAACCTTTGCCACTCACCGCTGTTCACCTTCTTTTACATTATGCCAAATTCACTATGGGTTATGATCGACGTAGACATGAAGAGGTATAATTTTCAGCAATTTCACCGGCACGCCCAATTTATGCAAACCAGGGCTATTGCTCGCGAGAGCCAATCACCTAAATCCACTGGCAGTTAAAAGCAAAACTGGATATCAAACCCACTAAATTTTGCAAATCGTAGGCCTCCTTATCACAGGTATGCTTTGTCCAGAAAAGCGACGATTCACAGTTCACAGGTTGGCGACATTGGATGGTACGGTGCCTGTAGAAACTTTAGTGATTAAATGGGGCGTAACCGCTGTCAAGAATGCTACGAGGACGTCCACAAGTGAATTACACGACATAAATGATGATGGAGACATTGACACGCGCAGTCAAAATGTATGTTGAAGATGTGGCCAGTGAGATTGGGATGAATACGCGCAGCGTCTCTTCTTCGCACTCAATACCGCCCAAGATAGCATCCGAGGAGATATCCCGTTTTATCTGTTGCGCGACTGGGATCCACGGTCTACGTTGAAAGAATTGATACCATTGGGGTCGACGAGAAGACGAGATCGTGAACCCCGTCGGTGGCGATACCGTATCCAGAAGCAATATCAGCAGGTCCGCGAGCGATCCAAGAGAGGGGCGGATCGACATTATGAAACTGCCCGACCGCATGAGGTCGAAGTGGGAGCTCAAATATGGTTGTATCTAGATCGGGTCAATGAAGGATACGCGCGTAAGCTGACACACAAGTGCACGGTCCTTTCCAGGTGTTGGAATTAGTGGATAAACATGCAATGCGTCTCGAGATCGCCGGTACAGAGTATTGACTCTTCCCGGTGGTATATGTCTCTAAGGTCAAGCCCGTACGACACTTCCCGGACCGTCCTCAGACACGGCCGAGAATACCAGAACAAAGATCGATACGATTTTGATAAAGCGTTGTTGCCTGATGACAACTGGATACGTGACAATGACGAATATGAAGTTGAGAAGGTCGCATGCCTGCGATCTGGGAAACGTGCGCAATAAGGACGTATCTTGCGTGAATTCACGATGCTCTGGGAAGTTTATAAAAAGCCAACGTGGGTGAAGCCGATCATAATTGCGGAGGCTTGCCACATGACTATCTACGAGATCGAACGAATAGGCATCGATTCGAGGTGATGCAGTCAGACGAGGAGCTGTAAAGAGGCAAGATCGTGGTGTGAGTAGGTCACGAATAAGCGAGCGATCGACGAGATGGCGGTAGCTCAGGTGAGCGGCGGTGTGTATGATGTGTGTGTGAACCGACTGGTGCCTATGTGTCACCAGATCAAAGACATTGATATTTTGAGATTGATGTAACAACTGGGTGGAATATCGCGGTGAAGGAAATGCAATATACATAGAATACTGGAATGAATGCGCTTAGTATTCAAGGTTGGAGGTGTAGCAGATTGTGGCGCGAAGGTGTCTAAGCGAGGAGCGACTACCCAAGATAGACTATAGGCATATTCGTCATGGTTGACGAAAGTGGTATGGCCAGCGTGAGGGGTGGCAAATTTTTGATCGCATGTGGCGAGATCACACTATGATTGGACATTCGACTTCATATTTCTTCTCTCCTAAAAGACTAGTCAAGAATGCCAGGTTCCGAACTAGCTTGCCGTATCAATTTTGATAAAATCGATCGAATCGTTCCACCTCCGAGATCACTTGATATAATCGATGATTAAGATCGTAGGCGTGGTGGCGAGCATCAATGGGTATATGTTAAAGAGCATTGTTCTCCTCCTGCAACAGTTTGAAGTCGGATTCACAGCTGAGGGCACTTTCAACGGTTCGGAGTGATGCTCGGACCTCCAAGATGGCCATACCAATACAATGGAGATCGGCGTGGGTGCGGAAGCGAACGTGCGGACTCTATGCACGGCAGCAAAGAACATGACAAGTCTTGAGGTGCTAAGTCGATGTTACTAGCCGCAGCAGCGATGGCGAGTACTCCATAATGTTTTGATCACGTCGACTTAGATCTTAGGTACGGAAAATCGACGACTGTACCAATCTCAACCACCAGTGACAAAGAGTATTCGCTTTGCGAATACTCTTTGGTCAGCTGTGTGGGACACACTACTGACACGTAGGTCGAATGTCTGTAGACCAACCAACAGTATTTGACTTTCTTTTATTTAGATAAATGAAGGAGACTAATTAATTAGTAATTTGTATTACAGGCCGAATTATCGAATTAACCAAGAATACAAACAGTCAAAAACTTACTATTAAGTACCATCCGATCAGGGACTGAAACTGTGAACTACCGTTAGCTAGGAGTTTGTGTACTCCTGATAGCAGTCTTCCTCAAGCAAGGTGCTAGTGTGACCCCGCCACATCTTCCAATCTGCCGAGGAGCGATCACTGAGTTTCTCATACTCAGGCTTGATGATTTACAGGAGCAAATTCTTCTGAGCAAGCCCCATCCGCATGTTGAACTCCCAGGGGAGTTGTTACCTTCCACAAAGTTGATTGTGTCTATGTAGTTTGGACTATAACCAATAAGGAGTATTGGCTTACGAAAGAGGCTTGTAGTGATGTTAACCAAAGTAAGTAGATATATTTGAAAGTGTTTTACGTTGAGTTAGAAGTTCTACCGCTGTTTTCCCACTCTTGCACATGCAGCTCTCTTAGCGTCTTCCCTTGTTCCATGTTTGACTTGGCTTGAGTTCGTAATGTGAGACGGAAACGGATTTCACATTGCGATGTGGCGTCAATACACATTGAGGATGCACGAAGGTGAAGTCATCAACCAATTATATTAGACAGTGTAGATACTAATAGGTTTTGCTACAAATTCGTAGTATATTCCTGTAGTTGCACGTGTTCAATATATTGATTTACAGTCATGATAGTTGTGACAGATAATCAGATTGTCTTAATCATACATCTTCCCGCTACATATTCCTTCTACTAACGAACTGATTGAAAATACTACTTTATCTTTTGCAGACCTTCCTAACTTTTGTATCCTCTTAGTCATTTTAAAATTATAACTTAATAGGAGAGAATGTCAATAGAAGTCAACAGGATCCTCCAAAATAATTAATTGAGACTGTATGCTACATTAATATTCAAAGTTGATACGAGTACGTTTGTGGCGTGGTCGTCGCTCTGCGAATGAGCCAGCAGAGAACCACTACGCCAAGCACGCTTCGGTTAGGTATACTATGTTTTAGAGTAAGCTAAGGTATATGTGTTATATTTTGTAGATGCAATCTTATAGTCTAAAACAAGTTTGATATTGTGATTATCGAAAGAACGGCAGGGTCAACATTGAGGTTCAAGCCACTTCATCGGTTGAAAATCCTCTGGCAACCCTAGAAGGCCACTAATCATCAAAACCCTCAGCGCTCCCAAACTAGCTATCTCAGAAGTCAATAGAATTAAAAGCAGAAGTAGATGGTCTCTTTACCACCACCATTATTCTTATTAGTGCTTTCAACGTACTGCGGTTTCACGTAAAATTACGTATAACATATTCGTTAAAGTGTTTACGCAAAGATACCGCTATTCTTGCCTGTCAGTCTGCAGCTCCGACTTCGACAAAGTATCATGGCATCGCCACCAAGATCGCCCACACCCCGTCAAGGTCAGAATGAATTGTGTACTGCAAAAGTATGCCGTGATGGCAGTCTGCGGACACGAGATGAAGGGAGGTCAATGGGTTCGGCCACACCAAATTTTCGAAGCCTATCCATCGCCGTGTTGTTCATACTAGGAAGAAATACTGGGGGCAATAACAGCACTTTTGAGTCCGCTAACTCGCACCAGCTTAAAATTTGACGACGTGTAGTGGGTCTAGGGACTAAACACACTGCGAGGGAAGCTGGCGCTTCCTAGTAACCCAAATTCTATTATGAGTCCTAGTAGGTAGATTCTGTTCTGCTCATTTACTATCTGGCCTGCCTGTCGGCCTATTGTCGTTTCCTAACTCCTACCAGCCCGGCATCGCATCTCCTGCGATGCCCATGAGTGGGTAGAGACTTTTCAACAAGTAACCCCCCACTACACGACGACACCCAATCTTATGGAGCAAGAGCATCCATTACAATTTGTTAGTCAACATCAACCAACACTACTAGGGCAACCAGCATCACTACAAACTCTCCAGACAATCATATCGAGTTGCGTTCATCAAGTACGTCTGGCGAGCATGGACACACGGGTCATCATGGCATAAGCTCCACGCGCAACACAACACAGGACGAAGCTATCTGCAAATATTCGAAAGTATTCTCGATTCATAAACTCGGTGAAAGGGTACGTGAAGATAATAAAGACCTGTAAGACGCGAGAAGGGATGGAACTTATAGCTGGTGAACTGTGAGATACGCTAAACAAGAAAATCGCTGCGGTGTGTGGTTCTTACTCTGCGTCAATGGGCATTTGGACTTCGAGAAGCAAAGTGCTTTCATTTCGTTTACGCTTCACTACTTGACCGTAAATTTTGAGATGGAGAACTGGGTGCTAGAGATAAAGTTGATACCAGGAAAACACGATGCCTATCGATTTGCTGACAGCTTGGAAGAAATTATGACGTGGTAGAGTCTTCCAAAATAAAAATGTGTGCTGTTCCTTCGTAGTGGAGGGTGTAACGGACGGAAAGCTTGCGATATACTAGGTCTCAATTCGATGTCTTGCCTTGCGCACAGTCTGCATCTTGTTGTGGGCTCCGGAATCGTAAAAATGAAATTCAACAAGGCTGCAGATGCAATGATGGCTAAAAAATCGACAAAGATTTTGAAGATGCTCTCGCGTACAAAGCTATCGGCACCAATATAAATTCCACTTGTGAATCCTCCAGAGCCGATTTGGACTAGTTAGGCGCAGTTGTCGACAAATTTCGCAAACTGACTAACTTTTTTCATTCGCCAAAAGCAATGTTTTGCTTGAAGACAGTTCAGCCGGACATATTTCTCCCTAAAACAGATTGTGCGACCCGCTGGAACAACCCTTATGCTATGCTTCTGCGTATGATCGAAATCCGGAGCAAATTGGACGCTTTTGTCGCACACGTAGCCAAAACTGGAGAGCTTTCAAAGTTTACAGCAGAGCAACCAACAGCAGAGCATTGGTTAATTATCCGCTGTTTGGTTGTCCTACTCCAGCCGTTCGCAGTAGCCACAAATGAATTAGGTGGACAGAAATATCCAACACTCGCAATGGCTGTGCCAGACCTACGATCAATTAAGCGAAAGCTCAAAAAACACAAAAATCTCCGAGCCTATTATTCGATCTGTTGACAACGAGGAATTCAAAGTTCGAGTGGAAGTCGTGATGACATCAATCAGAGAAACTTTAACGAAGCTTTTATCAGATCTATTTAAGGACAAATTGTCGGGTGATTTGTTGTGGGTTTCTGCGCTAGATCCGAGATCAGAGGATCTCATGTGACTGGGTCTTACGAGCACCTTGCATGAGGAAGCATTCTATCAAGAGTATACAAACTCTAAGTGAACGGTGGTTCACTACACTAGTCCCTGGTCTGAGGGGACTTAATAGCCAGTTTAGAGTAGATTTTAGACTGAGTGTATTTATGGTTAATTAGGTAATTTGGCCTGTAATACAAATTACTAGTTAACTATAGTTTGTTCTATATATGCATATAACGTAGGTCAAATACTATGCCGCCCGACCTACAGGGCAGTGGTGTGACCAACCCTACTTGTGACAGAGTAATCCTATAACGAGTACTCACAGAAATATACCTACTTCTGGAGGCGGTAACCTATCCTGAGTACCCCTCATGTAACCCCGTTACATCTTCCCCCACTTAAAGTTGGTAACGCCCCAACCAACGAGGAGTTAGGAAGTGAGCGCCACTCTCTTTCCTTCTCTTGTCGACATCCATCGACGATCCACGTTGTGACTTTGCAGCTTTTATTAAGCCTTTTAGCGCTTTTGCGCTCGAGGTTTCCACATCAATCTCTTAGGCATGTCACGGAAGGCTAGCTCCCACGGCGCTTCAGCGCCTTCTAAGTCAAAGACCGCGAGGTCGAAGACTGCCAAGGCCATGGCGAAAGGCAAGGCCACTCCACGCACTGAAGCCCGCAAGGCGGCTTCCAAGGCAATCAGCGAGCCTACCGCTCCTACTGCCACATAAGGAGGGAGTACGCGACGCAGTCGCACGCGCTACTTGTCGTCCGACGACAGGCCGATGCCCCGGTTCGCCTATCGGGGCCACAGTCCTGGGGCGGAGTCCCCGGTCTTCGATATCCCAATGATAACGGGATCGGAGTCCGACGAGGACACCACAGGATACACGAAGGATCCAACTCATGCACAGGATGCTCTTTCGCAGGACGCTCCTGTAGGTGACCTTGAGGCAAAGACGGTTCCTACCAGTTTGCCTGCCAAGAACCTTACCTTAGACGAAGGTAAAGTTCGAGCCCAAGCTGCGAAACCAGCTTCCCAAAAGCGGGCTGACGAGGGTGCTGCTGCTGCTAAGAAACGCGCAGCCCCTGGCTCTCCTACCCGTAGCCTCCCATCACGAAAGGGTATCGAACCCTTTTGGACTCTGAGTCTGATTAGGCCGAAGAGGAGGAAGCTGTCAGCGAGCCCCAAGAGGTCTCCAATGATCTCGATGAGCAGCAGGAGCGTTATCAAACTGCTCAGCTGCAAGGCGCTTCTGCGCCTCCCCCGCCCGTGCATCCCCATGGATATTATCCACCGGATGCGGGGTCTGGGCCTCCCATGTCCTTGGAACACCTCAAGGTCCCTCGTGGTCTCAACCATGGGCGCACGTCACGTGGCGTTTATGAGCGTGCCTTGGTTCAGGACGAACCACGCTTTGTCAACGGCATTGAGACCGCTAGGTGTGTGCTGCTTGCACCACACCGAATTCCGTTAAAGGATTTCACGAGTCTTCAGAAGAACCGGAAGACCGTGGTGGGCTCTTCCCCGGGTGGGGCTACCCTTGGGTACAGCCCGAGAACACCACAAACCAGACCCAGGCAGAAGACCTGTTCTGGAGATGGATTTCTCTAAAGAACTTTACAGTTCAGGAGTTGAAAGAACACCGAGAAGATCGCTTGCTGTCCTACGTCTTGGACCAGCGCGATCTTCGCATTGAGTCTGTCCACTAAATCGCTAAGCAGCAACTCCACTCCGACACAGAGGGAATTAGACAACAGTCTAAGTCCAGCGCTCAAGATGAGCGCGGGTACGGTTCCGTCAACCCAGGGACCGTACACCGTAAGGCGGCTAAGAAGCCGCGGACTACTTACGCCCCGGCTGTTGCAGATCCCAAATCTCAACAGCCTTCGGGTAGTCAACCCGGAGCCGGTCTTCCGGCTCCCACGAGTTCTGTGACGAGGGATAACCCCGCCACTTCACAAGCAGCTGGCGCTTCCTAGAGCGCCGCCGCTCTTGGACGACTCGCTCCACATGGACGTGGAGCTCTATGTTCCAATCAAGGAGGGCGGGAGGAGCTCTCACACGCTTTTGAGTACGAGGCTCCTTCTCAGCCTTATCCTTCTGGACCCTCAACTTCGGGTCGGGACTCTGTGGGGTCTCTGTTAAGCGACGAGGTCCGTCAGCTTCGAGATCGTGTCTATGCGATCGAGATAGCCCTGGGGCTTGGACCTGGCGGTCAGGCTGCCGCTCAGGCTGGCAAGCCGGGGGCCATTGAGGTTCCTTCGTCGAGATTTGGATGCTCTTGAGACTCATGAGCTCCATGGGCGCGTTGACCGCCGAGTTCCGGCTTCTGCCCTGAAGGAACTCCGTCGAGGCTTAGACGTTCTAAGCCATGAGGTCCATGGTCGGATGCCCTCTTATGAGCCGCAGGGGTACTCGTACCACTCGGCTTATGGATATGGCTCATACGCGAGCTCTTCCCATTCGGTACTCTCATACTCTTCGTATAAATCGCGTGGGTACCAGCCTGTTTTTCATTCACAGGCTCCGACACCGGCAGCTTCGGTTGTCCAAAGGACTCAGCCTCGTTTCGAGGAGGTGAGCTCTCACCTTATTCTTCCTCCAGCTGACAAAAAGACCCTGTGGATCATGGTACCGCTTAAGATGCCCCACGTAGAACGTTGGGTGCGTCGCCATTGCCTTTGGGAGGTCAATGGTGTATGCCATGCCATGTCTGGCCAGGACCGCAAAGGGTCCGATGAAGCGGTGCTTCAACTTGTTGCTCTCTACAGAGCTAACCACCTTTAGCGGAAGGTTTTTAGTACTAACTCACCCTTTCAAAACACACTTAAGTTTCCTCTTCCTTCTCTGTCAAAGTATTCATTTTGTTTATCTCGTACATGGATCATTGTATCTCTAACCCGGCTGACCAACGTCAGTCTGTCGTCCAAAAACGACGGCAGCTGTCTTTTCAAAGACTCTGGTTCAATATCTGAGACCTGCGATTGAAGGTTTTCCGGCCCTTTCCCCCACCTACGATGGAGGCTCTTTGATGCGTGTACTGCATTGTTGAGTGCAAACTCTACCATAGACAGCTGGTCCGACCAGGACCGAGATGCCTCAGCACAGATACTGCGAAGAGTATCTTCGAGTACGCGGTTGACGCGCTCCGTCTGTGGATGGTCCGCAGTTGCCATCGTCAACTCAGTTCCCAGTAGCTGGAACAGGGTGTCCCAAAACGACCCTGTGATGCGCGGTTCTCGATCAGAGACTATGGTCTCTGGCAGACCATGATAGCGAAACACGCTACCGAGGAACAGTTGTGCAACCTGTTTCCCTGGGACTTTGTCACATACTGGATCAAGATGGTCCATCTTGCTCAAACGGCAGACAAACACCAAAATGCCGGTGTTTCCCTTGTCATCGGCCGGCAGGCCGAAGACGAAGTCGAGACGCATCGACTTTCATCAATCCGCTGGTACTGGTAGGCTCTGCAGGGTAGCCGAGGTGTGGTTGAAGGCTTCACCCTCTGGCATGTTTCATATGTCTTGACATAATGTGCCGCCTATTTATACATACAAGCCACAACAGTGTCTGAGAGACCATTTAGCAGGCCTTCTCTTGGCCAAGATGGCCACTCATCGGCGCATCATACACCTTCCGAAGTATGTCACACTTCAGGTCCTCGTCGTTTGGAACGACAACCCGAGGATGATCTCCTGGGTCTATTCGATAATTGAGTATCCCATTGGCCAGCTCATATCGATGGAGCTGTTCCAGCTGTCGAGGCGAGAGATTATTGACTTTGGGGTCCATGCCGTCGGGCAGAAACCGCACCAGTGGTGTGTAGTTCTCGTCCTCCTGATACGCTAAGCGTATTCGATCGTATAGATCAGTCGTGAACCGACTGACATGAGCTAGCTCATAGTCGGGTCACGCGACAATGCATCGGCAAGCACATTAAGCTTGCCCGGCTTGTATTTGACGCGGAAGTTGTATTCTGCGAAGAATGACAGTCACCTCGCCATCCGCTGCGACAGATGCGACGAGTTGGTGGCAGTCCGCAAGGACGCGTGATCAGTGTAGATCGCAACGGGCCTGGAGCCCAAGCGTTGAACTCTAAACTTGACAAGAGCGTACTTCATTGCAAGTAGCTCCTTGCCATGAACGGGATAATTCTGTTCGGCAGTCTTTAGCTGCCTAGACGGGAAGGGGATGACGCGTTCGCATCATTCCTCGTCCTTCTGCAACAGTACAGAGCCTATTGCATTGTCAGAAGCGTCACAGACGACGCTGAATGACTTGTTCTCGTCCGTCAGAGCCAGGACTGGCGCATGCTGTAAGCTCTTGATGACGTCGAAAGTATTATGGTGCTGTTGCTCTCAGACCCAGTCGGCATCCTTCTCTAAGCGATTCAACAAGGGTCGAGTAAGTTCAGCGTACCCCGCGCTGTACTTGCGAAGATAGTTGCCTAAGATCTACCACGTTCGGAGGTCCTTCTATGACCTCGGGGTCGGCCAAGCCGCAATGGCTTTGACCTTCCCTGGATCGGCGCGAGCGCCGACCCTGAAGAGAAAGCTGCCGAGGACCTTTATCTCCTCAGCTGCAATGACGCGCTTGTCGATGTTGGCATAGATCTTGTTGGCTCTCATGACCTCAAACACTCGACGGAGGTGCTTCAGATGCACCTACATAGCAGTCTGGCCGCCTTCGGCACGGCTATGGACGAATATATCGTCAAAGTACGTCTGTGCGAACGTACGCAATGGTCTAAACGATTGAGTGACTAAGCGATTGAACGTCGCTGGGGCATTCGATAGTCCCTGTGGCATCACTAGCCACTCCCAGAGCATCCCGCTCGGGGTGCTCACTGCGGTGAGAGGAATGTCACTCTCCCGCCTCAGGATCTGGTAGTATCCGTCTACCAGATCCACGGCGCTGTACAGCGTACAACTCGACATGTTGTTCAACAACACGTCCTTGCGAGGGATCGGCGTCTGTGCTGGTACCGTCGCGTTGTTCAGCTTGATATAAGCATGAATCAGACGGCACATCCCGTTAGATTTACGAACACAGAAGGTCGGCGTCGAGTGCGGGGACTTCGACTTCCGCACCATGCCCGACTTCGCCTTCTCGGTGAAGAAGGCATCTATGACCTCGCACTGCTCGCGAGGTAGAGGCCACTGCCTCGTGACACAATACTTTGTGCCTGGCACGAGGTCAATCTCGTGCCGTACTCCCCGACCCGGTGGGAGTTGGGATGGTGAATGTTTCGACGCCACATCCGAGAGTCCTTTAAGTATAGGATACACTGGATCCTCCGGGTTCCTGGTGATCTCAGAACCTAAGCGTAATGCACGCTGCTGCGTGAACCCCTCCAGGGCATCCTCGTCTATTACGGAGGAAGAGTTCAAATCTTCAGGAGAGGTCTCCGGCTTCAGGACCACCATCTCCGTAATCTCTCCGACCTTCAACTCGGCCAGGAAGTCCTTCATGGACAATTCCTCGAGGTTCAGCAGTGCTGACACATCAGGTAGTGTCTCCAGATGGACGGCACCTGCCTTCACTTGACGACCGGACACGCCGTCGAAGACATGGTATTGCTCTTCGACCGGCCGTGCCGGTGATGTATAAGACTCCAAGTATGGTGCTTTGTTATCCACACGGGAGGTGCTCAATGACACCTCCGCACTCGTACTGGTCTTCTTGACCCCACTGTGAACTCTATTAGCCACGCTAGAGACGCATGCTGCGCTCTCGTTCTTCTTCTCGGTCTCTTCGACCTCGTGTGAAACTATGTTATCCACGCCGGAGGCGCCCTCAGCGTCCTCCTCGACAGCCTCAGCTGTTTGCAGATCTATGTTACCCGCTTGCGGAACTACGTTACCCACTTGTGGACCCATGTTACTCACACAGGAGACGCCTTCAGCGCTCTCCTCAGCAGCCTCAGTTGCTTGCGGACCTAAGTTACCCGCCTGGCCAGTGCCGTCCGGCACTGCCACAGTCGAAGCCCGTACGGTGCGACGACTCTCAGCGTTGGAACTTGCCATCGCAGCAATCCCACACGCTTGGCAATGAGCCTTGGTCTCACGACCGGTTGCGAGGCTCATCGCAACACCTTCGTTGGAGTCCGTGACTCCCAATACTTCTTCAGACGTGTAAGCGCCTTGGCGGCCATCTCTGGCACCCCAGTCCCGAGCAGAGGTGGGAACATTACTCACCAAAGCTCTGTCGGAGACTGCGGGCCGGCTAGCCCCAATGGCTTTGCCCCGCCAATCGATCCAGGGCTCGTGTTTTTCGAGCCACGGCATACCCAGGATCAAGTCGTACTTGTCCATGTCTAGGACAAGGAACGACTCCGTGCTGTCAAAGTCCTCAAACTTACAGCCAGGTCCTTCAGGACCCCAGGTACGTTTGCCACCGTACCATCGGCCAGTCTCACCGAGACCTGGCCCCTGCCTTTGCTTTCGCGCAAAGCGTCGGCATACTTGTCGCCACTCCGCGCGACCGTCTGGCCTCGAGCAAAGTTCGCCGACGCCCCAGAATCAATGAGGATTCGGATGGGATCTACATACCCCCGTTCGCTCGCGTGTATCACGAGCAGTCCGCCGCTGCTTTTCCTCGTCTCGAGAGCGCCCAGGCTCTCCGAGGCTAAGCCTCCATGGCGTGTGCCGCCCGCACTCCTAACATGGGGACTTAGATCTTCCCCAGTAGGGCGCCCCGCCTCTACAGGTGACCCCAGTTCCCCTGGCTCTTGGGTCGCAGCTACTGCCACGAACCCCTCGAGCCCCTAGGTTTGGAAGGGAACTTCCTTTGCCCTCCCGCAGGGCAGGCACGTTACATGTGCCCGAGCTTCCCACATCCGTAACAGCGGATGGAGCCGTACCCAATCCCATGGGTACCGGCCCTGTACTGGCTCCAGTTGCTGGAGCTCCATGCACTGCACCTGACGACGCATTGTGGCCTTGCCACACCGACGTAGAAGTACGAGCCTGTTGGTGGCTGTACTCCTCTTGGAGGGCGATCTGGATCGCCTCCTCCATAGTGTTCGCATGCACGCGGAACAACTGTGTGCGGGATGGGCCCACTTTCAGGCCATCCATGAACACTGTCACCTTGATGTGTTCAGGTAGGGGGTTCCTCACCATAGATGCAGCGAGTACTCGCATCTCTTGGATGTACTCATGCAGCTCACGCTTCCCTTGTTTACAGGCAAGGAAGGGCGAGCGCTGGCGATACTCATAGTTCGCCGGGAGGAAGGCAGCTCTAAGCTATTCACATAGCTGAACCCAGGTTGTGAAGCAACCCGGGCGCGTGTAAACTCTAAAATTAATGTAAGGTTATCTTTTTAGATGATATGCGGTGCGCTCTGTAGCAAGGTCTATTAGCGATCTAATGCAATGGTCCTGATCAGAACTGGCGCTTTATTTGCCAACCAGCAATGAGGCTATTGTTGTAGCTTCTTAGGGGTAAATAACTATGCTCGATTGACATACTGGCACGATATTCTAACTGTAACGGAGTTACATGAGGAGTACCCCAGATAGGGAACCCCCTCTAGAAGTATCTATACTTCTGGGAGTCAAGGCATCACTCGGGACGGATGGCAAGTCGAGATGGAAGTGTGTGCGGTGCGTTTGGAGAAGGGATGTCGCTGTACAGGACAGAGGTCATGTCAAGAAGTTTAGATGAGTAAAGAAAACAAGATTTCATGCTTAGGAAGTGTTCCTGGCCACGCCGACGATCTGACGGACCGTCGTCGTGACGCATGCGTCGGACTCCAGGGGTAGTGGGCTGGCAGAGTTCATGGAGGACCCGCGTCACGGCAGTTGTGGTCACCGTGGATAAGCTTCGGAGAGCATCTCCTCCAAAGATGCCCACCATCTTCCGGACCGACTCAAACTGAGAGTCGGTCAAATGAGGGAACTCCCCTCTATCCATCCTGGCTTACCTTGTAGGAGCCACAGAGGATTCAGGTAGTCAATCTACCCGCGTAGGCGTGGATTGACTACAAGTGCTACCAAGTGTGACGAAGTCACACGAGCACCTTGCTTGAGGAAGCGTGCCATTAAGAGTATACAAACTCTAAGCGAACGGCGTTTCACTAGTCCCTGATCTGAGGGGACTTAATAGTCAGTTAGGGTAGATTTAAGACTGATTTATTTATAGTTAATTAGGTTCATTTGGCCTGTAATACAAATTACTAATTAACTAAAATTTGCTCCTAGATATACATATAAAATAGGTCAAAAGCTATTGGTTGGCCCTCAGCCACCCGACCTACGTGGCAGTAGTGTGGTCCACACCACCCACGAGTGAGTATCCACAAAACGAATACTCACAGAAGTGTATATACATCTAGAGGCGGTCATGTAATCTCATTACATAACTCGCTCGAAACAAACATAACGACAAAAGAAATACAATGTTTTTCTCGATTATGTTAGGCATCAACAAAATACCGAAGACAAAGTCCGCTTTAGAATGCCTGGCGAAGTTGTGTCAAAGCATATTCGTTGACACCGCCTTCTCGGGTCCCCAATTCCGCTGATTGGCGTCTACGCTTCTTGGCACGGTACTTCACCTGCGCGAGACTTCATTTATGATATTCCTAAGTGCATGTGGATGAGATTGTGCTGGGCTTGGCGATAATACTCTCCATTTTGCTGTCGTATAGGAGTGAATGAAACATGATAGTTGGTTAGCACTGCTTTAGCGTTGTGGCTAAGTTAGCGGCAACGCTAAGGCGAAATACGTCGTCGTATTGCCACGAGTGTACTGGCTAGGTGTTTTGACTTGGTCCTTGTATGTAAGCACGCGATGGATTGGGTAAAATCGGTGAATGAGCTAATATATTTCCAAACGTATTACCCTTTCATGGGTTGCGATGTTGTTCGCGTGAAAATGATTCACCTGTAAAAAATCAATTGTTTTCTGGAAGAATTGATTTTCCCTATGTTGTAGGGTTGTAGCTATCTACCAAACCTCCTAGCGGAATTCATCCGAGAATTAGGTTAGTGGAGACCAACTCGGTAAGCGTTCTATTATAATAATGCCTTGCCTGGTGGGCTGGGTAGTGCCCATTGGTTTGATAGGATGTGAATGAGTACATGTAAAGGGGTTGGAAAAAGATAGGGGAACTGAAAAATGATGAGCTGGACCGACGTTACGTTACTCATAGTAGTGATAGGATTACCTCATTGCCGAGACTCCTGTACGCGGTAATCACTACATGTTGCCTGCTGGATTGGAAGAGCCTTGGGGACGAGCGTGAGACCGAGAAAGGGTACGAACTCTACCGGTGGTATTCGAATAATTAAAGCAGGAATCTAGTTCTTATAGTCAGCGCCATGCTAAGGCGAAATACGTCGTTGTACAGTGCTGCCAGTGTACTGGCTGGGCATTGTAGACTTCTTGCCTTGATCTTTTGTAGATGAGGACATGGTGGATTGGGCAAATTGGTGAATGGACAGCCACAATTCCGAGAGTTGTATGCTGCACAGATAAATATTACCTAGGATAATCAATTTGGTAGACTTTTTTGGGGGTCGTATTTTGGTCGGGTCGGGACTTTTGGTCGGTAGCTCAGTTTACTGAGTTTTGGTCGGGTCGGGACTTTTGGTCGGGGCGAAGACTATAATGGACTTGTCAATGCACAGCAACCTCATTGCACGCAGCAAATGCATCAACATAACAAGTTGATGTTGCTCCTCCATCTTGTCCGTTGAGAATAAGACCAATGTTGTGTATTTTTCGTAGTGACTACCTGCAGCGTTGTGATACTAATTTAGTCACGCGCATTTGATAAGATTGCAACAGGAACTCAACCTCACTTCAGCTACGCACGAGCCCTTCACACTCTTAACCTGAGTGAGCAGTTTATTCAGCTTAACCAAGTGATCTTTCCTTTCAACATCTTGTTTGCGAAACCAAGTTACTTTGCCATCGAAGACCCGACAGAGTGTGGGTGTTTATCGCAGTACTGGATGCAAGGATCGACTGGACATGTACGTTATCGACGGGAAGGTTCTCGTCACTGAGCATACGTGTGTTCACATGCAGCTCGAAAACAGCGATACTTTAGATGTGATATTAGAGATGAAGAGCGTATTAGATCTTGCTAAGCCTGTGCACGAAGTATTGAAAAAGTTAGTATACGTATTAGCCACACGATGAGAACACTCGCACAGTCTTGTCAGGAGAGCAGGTAACCTTCGTGTTTATCGTACTCGCCGAAATCATTACGAGTGACATCTTGATTGAACGATTGAAACAGGCTCGGGCTTATTGTAGTGCAAAAGGAATTGACTATTCTCATTCGAAGTGGCGTGCATTTTGGGTCTACTTCAGAGTCACATGGCTAGAACGCTTTAATATTGAGCGGTGGAACGTGCATAGTTCCGATCTAGACCTTGTAGCTACCTACTCTATCGTTTTCACCGTGAACTAAACAGCGCGTTTAGTACACTTCTCAACATGTTCACTTGTGTGGCCACCATTCGACATATTTCACAGGATTACATTGCAAAGATTGCGAGTGTTGTGGCTGGTCGTCGAAAGAAAGGTAATGCTAAGAATGAAAATATAAGGAAGCGTAGGAGTAAAGAAAAAGTTAAGAAGCGCAAAAATAATAATAACCAGGCGTCAGAAATACCCAGGGGTGAGTCAGGGCTTCCGCAACCGATCTGTTGGAGCTGGGGCTACAATGTGCTTCTCATCAGAGGTAGCACCCAACGTCACGCACAACGGAAACAGTGCAACAGTCGACTGCCGTAGCTAGAGAAGTAGAACGACAGGAATTAGCGAGGCTAAAAGCTTTAATATATCCACTTCTACATTTCGATCGAGAGCGACAAACAACACGATCTATCTACTAAAAGTTGAAGGACTTTCAGGCTCTAATATAATACTGTTTTTTATTGAGGATGCCGACGAAAGCAGCAGCGGTGGCAGCGTTAGTGGTGGCGACAGTGGTAACGGCGGTGATGAAGGTGAAGATGACGAGTTTGACTTTTCGTTCGACTACTCAGGTGACGAGTACGATGAATTAACAGACACAAGCAGCATTGAACAACACCTACACAACAGTGTAACAGCATTAAGATAGTTCGTATCGCTTGCTAGCGCACTCAATCAAAATCATTTACATATTGAAGATGAAAAGATTCAAAAAGCTTGTTTTGGTCGGGTCGGGGGTTTAGGTCGGGAAAATGGCCAGACCCGATCAAAATACGACCCCCAAAATAATCTTCGATCCATTTTTCTCGATGTTTTAGGGCAGATGGTGGACCTGCTGGAATATGTTCGCCAGTACCAGTAAAGACGGTCCTAATGGTACTGTGAACAAATGCATCAAGTACGCCGCTTATGTCACAAGTAAACAAACATTTCCGAGTCTTTTTTCTATTTTGATCAGCGCACTCCGTGGATAGGATTCAAACTGCGAGTGTATGTTTTACGTGGGCTCAAAGGGTCTAATACTCTGACGTTTGCGCTGCCAAATTAGATTGTGAAGTGAGTAGATTAAGACAAGGGGTTGTTCAGTCCTCTTCCTACTACTACCTGCTGTAGCGGTGGCTCCTCTGCAGCAGCCCCCGCTGCACCAACCATTGGTGCTCGATTATGAAGTGCATTGTTAACGCGGCGCACATGAACTTGATTACCGGTATGTAGATGCAGTGATGATGCGAGGGACGGTAACTGATGCCGGTAAGGCAGCATCGCTGCCAGAGTTCGCACAAAAATATGCGTCATTTTTTATCGATATAAAAGTATAAATAAAAAAAATTCGATGAACCCTCTCAAATCTCCGTTCCTATGGATACTGTACCAGAGCGAAAAATAGTCCTTATAGTGGACATCGCAGATACACTGGAGGTGGTTCAAGCGGCTCGTGCGAGCACGTTGAGCAGGTGGTGCGGCAGTATGAAATGGTGCGTGTCATGACTAAGGTGTGTGTGTGTCAAAGATCCGACCGCTATTGGCAAGCATCACACCAACTAGCTCATCCGCTAACCCACCGACAAGTGGTCGACTGCGTTGGCCAGCACTGTGCTGCTCCAATAGGAGTCTTAACGGCTAACGAGATGGAAAACGGCAAGGATGATCTACTGGTCACGAAGGACGTCGTAATGTCACGTGCAACGAGGTTTGGAGATGCTCTCGGATTTGTAGTTATTTGTTAAATCACCCTAAACAAAGACAGACCAGTGGTAACTAACCACGTCAGTCCACTGGTCGGCAGCGACGAATCCATACTACAACAAACACACATACCAGTAAATCATGAGGGGGTGACTCGCAATACATGGGGGAGGACGCAAGCTGATCCAGCATAAACTACACTCGAAAACGTTTGCATTCAAGGCTGTTATGCTTTCATTTTATGACACATACACCATTTCTAGTGTTATTAACACATTTTAGCCAGGAATTAACCCCAATTCTACATCCCACCAGTCTAAAGCGCGCGTCATTCGACGCTGGAAGTATATACGAGCTCACATCATGGTAATGGTATCAAAAACGCTATAGCACACAGTGTAATCCTGTGGTGTCGAACGAGGCGAAAGGTAGTCTGGTAGACGCATTACAGATGATTCCATGCCTTGATACTGACTTCGGACAGGTTTGCTAGAACGAAGTCCCTTGTTCAAGCTGCAGTGTAGGTAGACAGCGTAATTGCGATTAAATGAACTGTCTATATGATTGGTTTACCATATGAATCTGAATGTTGAACTTAACCCATTCTTGTGTTGCCTGAAGGTGAAGGTGGAGGGTGACACTAAACACCGGTATACTGAAATTTGCGAGTGCTAACGCTACTTGTACTACTTGAGATTGGATTTACAGACAACGACGATGAAATCCGCCACTGCCTAACGAAATTTTCAAGTATATTTCTATTTTTTACGAGTTTTCAGTGCAGAGATTAGCTTCATGCGAAGAATCTTCGCCGAAGATACGGTATGCATAAAATTGTAACTATATGAAAAAGGTCATAAAGTATACAGAATGGACTTGATTCAAGCAAACATAACACATACTCCAATATAATTGGTTGATCTCGATGAACGTTGTCTATATCAAATTCCCATTATATTCTTTTAAACCGACTCCTACCTAGACCATCTGGCAATCGTCCAATTGCTACAGACCAACTCGGTAAGCGTTCTATACATGGTGTACAGTTCGCAATGTATTACAGTAATACGTAAGTTTCTCAAGAGGTAACTCACTTTTGGTACACATCGCAACACTCTGAGCTTAGACTAATCCGCTGTTTAGGGAATGCATTGCTGAGATAGCAGTAATGTTCATTGCTAGTTGCAATGCTACATTAGCTAGAAAAATATGGAATTGAAAAATAGTAAAAGTCAACTGGCTTCACGCCTTTGACTCCGATTTCCTCTATCCATCCAGCAATCGCAGCCAAGATGCTGAAGAAGGATATGATAAAGTGACACGAGACCGCAAAGGAATCGCATGTCATTTTCAGGGTCAAAGATTTTGATACGGCTTCAGTGCAAAGTTTAACTTTTGACGTCAAAGCCAAATTTCACATCTTTGACGCTATCCGTGGAGTATACAGTTTGACGACGACGTCGACAGCTCTTGTTAGAAACATACATGCATAGTTTAAACCGGACAACCTTGAGTCAAACCACAGAATCCAATACCGTGATCCCAGCCGTAAGTACAGAAACGGTACGTATCACACCATTCATTCACTGTAATGCCTACTAAGCCTTAAGTGACCTACTCAGACTAAGTAGGTCATTTCATGGCTGAGGGTAGCACTTCGTCATTTCGCAATCCGCTTTCTCACCCTCACAAGTCAAGACAAGGAAGCAAACTATACCCAGTATGCGGCTTTTGTGTGCTGTGATGCTTGGTGCTGCCACTTTTACAAGTGTCGACGCATTCGTAACGACTTCAAACTCGAACAAGGCAACTTTGATCCAAGACGACATTCCAAGTGGTCGCTTACTGAGAGTGAGTTCTACGACTGACTTCGACACTGAAGAGCGAGGCATTGCGCCGGGCATCACTGCTGAGCTTACTGGGGGACTCGTTTCGAAGATCACACCAGCGATCGCGTCCAAGTTAACCACGTCAGATGACGAGATTGCGAAACTGCTGAATAATCGAGTGTTGCCGAAAGACGTATTTAAAAGTACGCTGAAGCTTGACCAGGTCGATGATTTGTTTACCAACCCGAAGTTGAACGTGTGGATCAACTATATGGACGATTTCAACGCGAAGTATACTGGACAGAAAACTACTTTTTTTAAGACGCTAACCCAGAATTTCGACGATGAAAAACTGTCGCAAATGATAGTTGCGGCTCAGGCACGGAGGAAATGGCTAACAATCTGCAAAAGTCGCAGTTCAATCAATGGTTGCTGGATAAGAAAACACCGAATGATGTTTTCACGTCGTTGGGACTAACAGGAAAGGCGAACTGGCCCTTCCAGGCTAACGGCCCTGTCTGGGTAAAGTATAAACAGATCTACGCAATTAACCAGCAGATATTCACGTCCAAGTTGTTCACGACAGATGAAGAACTTGTGAAGCTGTTGAATAAAGGCGTGTTGCCTAACGACGTATTTCGGGGAACTCTAAACCTCCATACCATGGATGATTTGTTCGCCAGCCCGAAGTTGAGCACGTGGGTCAACTATATCAAAGATTTCAACGCGAAGTATCCCAAAGAGAGAACTACTTTGTTCGAGACTTTGACCAAGAACTTCAACGACGAAAAACTGTCGCAAATGATAGTTGCGGCTCAGAAGAATCCAAACACGGAGGAAATGGCTAACAATCTGCAAAAGTCGCTGATCAACCAATGGTTGTTGGATAGGAAAACGCCCACTGCGGTGTTCAAGTCGTTGGGACTATCTAAATCGAGAAACTGGGCGTTAGAGGTTAACCTGGATGTTTGGAAACTGTACAACGCGAAGTACAGAGCTCAGTTTGGCACGGCGGCGGTATAGACTTTGCATGATTGCTCGTAGGTACTCTGCTTATTATGATGATAGCGCAACAGTTCTTGAACACAATCACACGGTTAATACAGATCAACATCTTACTGTACGTACTTTCGGTGTGTTGCTGGTAGTACGATGTTCTAGTAGTAGTACTTCAAGTACTAGAAATTTTACATCTACTTCGAAGAATTTGTTCGATCAACTGAAGTCATGGTAGCGTGCACCATCAGCACTCTCCATGCAGGGTATACTGCGCACAGCAATAGTATTGCGTGTAGAAGCATTACGAGTCCATCGCATTGTTTTCATACATCGGTCTCCTGGTTATCTTTGCGGAAACGGTTAACTAAGGTATCCCACTTTGCAAAAAAACAATAGCTCACTTTAAACAACGCTCCTTTTACGATCCAATCAGGCGTTCTAGTATCTCTTGATCGGACTGCTCTGTGGTTCACTCAGGCCCAAGACATCATTTCAATGGATACTCAGATCAATTCGTGTCGTTGGAATCGGCTGCAAGAAAAGGTATTTTGTCAGATCGATTAGCAGCGTCTAGTGATATTAGGACTCTATAATGACTAGACATGGGAACTCTTGAACTTTTGAAGAAAATATGTCTGATCTTACAAGTAATCGCTTGACATATCGAGGTAGATCGCAGCTAATCCGTAATAGCTGGAGAGTACCCACTGCTACAGGTATTTAGTTAAGAAACCATATACAAGCTAACAAACTTCAGTTATGGTCATCATCCATGTTATAGGGCCATCAAAGCCGGAATTTAGCGCCAGGTATCGCTGTGCTTAATCATCATCCGCATACAGAGACGACTTCGACAATAACACTGGCATTTGGAACGGCTGACCAGCAGCTATCTTTCCTTCGATCTCCATCGCTGTTACTCGGAAGTTCAGCCACCTGAAACAAAGTAGTTAGAATGCATTTATACGCTCATCCGTTTAGAACACAAGAATCACGCACTCTTTCACGGCGAGCACCGAGTACGGCAACAAATTCTCTGGGACTTCATCTGCAGTCGAGTTCTTCCCTGCCAGTGACTCTAACTGGTCCGACACCTCCGCCAAATCCAACTGGGATAGTGTCTCGTTGTCTTTTCGCTCTGCAGTTTCCGCAGTTGCATTCTGGGTCAGTACTTCTATCCACTCGCGTTGCTCTTCAAAAGTCGGAGCACATAGAACAAACTTCTGGTAGCCGCTATCTACAGAAAAACAATTAAACAGTACCACGCGCGTTCCCTGAGAGTGATCCAGCTGGTTTGACATCTCCGAGACCACACTGCCGATAACATTAATTTCACGCTTGATGGGGCCGTGCTCCGTGTCTGCATACCCTAGTTTGTTGTTTTGCAACGAGAAGTACTTGTTTTTCCATGTGTTCTTGTATATGAAGCCCTGCTTGAGTAGCATGCCTTTTTTCTTCCATGTCGCCTTCATCGTCTGCTTTCGTACAAGATTACCGTGTTCACTTTGACGATCAATGTACTTCTTGGCAGCGATATAGATCGACTCCAGGAGTCGATTAAACTTTGTTTGAATGTTGACATCCATCTTGGGTTGTACTGATAACGGGTGTTTCACGAAGTCTTCTGAAATACTTCGTGTTTTACTCCGGTCCAACTGGAAGCTGTCTCCGCTCTTGTAATCTGATGTTGGAGTGCTATGGCCACTGCCGAATCCACGACTGTTTGGTGATGATATTGTAAACGACAAGCTGGAACCCGAGTTCCGGGGGGATGGCGTCGGAGATGAACGCGGAGATGATCGTGGTGATGATGAACTAAGTCGTTTATGTACCGAGTCCATCAGGTTGCTGGCACTGTACGATCGCGAGCGACGACCGCCGTCGGTGTGCTCCTCGGTTCCGAGCGAGGAGTTGAAATCTGCCGCCACAGCATCGATTTGTCGGCGGCTATGTGGAGGCGTGTTTACGAAGGATGCCCCCTTTTGAGTCCACCCGTGCGACTTCATGGCGCGGAAAGCAATCAGCGTTTGGAAAAAGCTCCGCACTTCACGATGCCAGTGCAGGAACAACCGAATGAAAGACCGAAGCAGTTCAAACCGTAACTTGTCTGCATGTCGCTCTGGGAAGCAATCCCAGCAATTATACAGGAACTCTAAAGTTGTCAAAACAACCTGTGTGTGCTCTGAGTCTAACAGGATGCGCAGTGCAGCACATAGGAAGCGGAAGTCAAATGAAGGTGGAAGCAATGAAACCTCATCCCCTGCTGGAATCGAATACTGATCATCTTGGTGGAAATTCCAGCGATCGTTGTTTTCTAGGTGAGACAGCCGGTACGAACTTAAACGCACGCGCCAACTTCGGATCATGTACATCCACACACCAAGGAGCTCCACGGCACCAATGACCGCGGTGACATCGTGCACACTCGTACTGCTCAAAAGGAATTTTGTCATGGGGTTGATCAAACTGGAGTTCGACAGCATTGTGCAGGATAATTTGTACAGTGTCGGTGGGAGCCAGCCTGACTTCTGCGTCTTTAACTCTAAGAAAAACACCATCAGCACTTGAGTGTAGCCGGGTAAGTGAATCCAGCCGATCTTCTGATTCAGGACAGCTAAGGTATCTAGTACATACCACAGCCACTGATCGACTAGCAAAATGTTTAGAGTGTTCGCTTCTCCGTTGAGTCGACGGAAGCGCGATTTCCACGCTTCAGAAGTCACCTCATACTTGTCCTCAGCTTCTTCTTCCTGGTTTCGAAGCGCCTTCTCTCCGTATTCATCGAAGATGGCTTTGTGGAACCGCCTCCAGTCCAGATGTGCTTCCAAACCATCCATGGCGAACAAGTCTGCGTCAGCATTCATCCGGAATTCCGCAGCGAGTTCAGGCACTGGTTCATTATATGATTCCGACCACAACTGGTATAGTTCCACACCAAAGCTTGGTAACCGGAAACACAGCACCGATAACATTCTCGCTACGAAGAACATCAAATTGTTGTTCATCACACCACGAACAGAGACCGTCTGAAGAACGCAAAACTTTGTTTCAACAAGCATTGCACGCAGCTTTAGTCCAAACTCGAGGTCTTTCTTCGAAACTTTATGCGTATGCTTGGTCCCCGACACGGTAGTAGCAACTGTTGAGTCGAAACCCAACAACGGCAAATCACTCAACTCTGCACGCTTGACTAAATAGAAAAGTAATTCGTAAAAAACGTTGCGCAGTGTGTAGTGACGAACACGAATGTTCTCTAGCAGGAACTGCCATAACCGTAACAGGATATTTTTCGTTTCTTCCAGCGCCTCCGCTGATACATACACCCAAGATAGCATCGATGCCTTGTGCGAAACTTGCAGCATTTTAAGAATTTTTGTTGCCTTTCGCACCTTGCCTTCTTTGTCATCTTTTTGTCGATTAGCCATTAATTCCACCAGATCTTGCATTTTCTCCAACACCCTCTGAGCTTCAATTGGGATTACCACTTTGGATTTGCGAAGATTCTTCTTGGACCCTGCTGCAACTGCTCCCACAATCACTGAACTGGATGACGAAATACCGTTCTCACTATTAACACCACATCGAAGTTGTCGAACATCCGGGATGCGCTTAAACAGGATAGTGCCATAAATCACGCCAACCTGGTGCCCTTTCAATGTAAGACTCTGCTCAAACTTGCTGGTCACAAACTGTTCGGAAAATCCGAGACCATTCATACCCTCATTGGGATCGGCGTCGAACTTCTTTTTCATTCGTTCCTGGAGGGCATCTTCAAAAATCTTCTCCAACGACAACCACGTTTGGCCGAACAAAATCGTGTTCTTGATCTCCTCGTCGAATTGAACATCTATATTCGGCGTTGCCTATGAAATAAGCACAACTGTTAGCCGATCGTACGCTGATTAACTAAGTGATTAGTTTCAACACGCACCAAGGTGTATTTCTTGTACTTTTCCAGCAAGCTTAAAAATCCCCCATCTGGATCCGTAGACATTTGACCACGACCAACAAGCAATTGGCGAACCTAGGCAAAAATATATTTTTTGTGAGGAATCACACCACAAGGATGCGAGGCTGTCACTTCGATTTTCGTACTTACCTCTAAAGTCAGCGTCGCGGACATGAGCTCATCGAAAGTACTGTAGCGGGTAATAGGAGGCAGATAGTCCGACGAAGTTGTCCACTGCACAGCCATTGGATCTTGTGCCACAAGCGAGTCTGTCGCCACTTCATCCTCCCCTGCTGCTTCCCCTTTCGGTTGCGAGTTCGGCCTCGATACACGAGACGAAAGTACCGCCAGTCTTGCAAGTGACTGAAAACTCACTTCATGAATTTCTCCCATCTCTCTCTTGATCGCATGTTTAAGTTTGTTGCCCATATAAAACTTTTCATTTGTCCCTATTGTGCACTTGTAGCTCACTCCAAATTTCTTTAATGGTAGTGACGCATCTTCCTGAAAATCGTGTCCTTCCGGTCTATCCAATTCATTCGCAATCGCAGGCATCATGACGCCCACATCACTTACCGAAATGTTCCACTCACTGCATTGTTCCATGTAGCAATTAAACACCACTCTTCCATTATCACATCCAATCAAGTGATGATCATGATGCACCGGTCCTGTCGCAATACTCCATAGATCCACCTTTGTCTGTCCAATTAAATGTTTCGAATGAAACTTTCTGTTTGAAAACACTTTGATCGCCAAGAACCTTTTCAACAGTTCGTTCAGTGGCGCTTTGTACTCAAAAGCAATCAACACGCCTTTATAGTTCGGATTCAAGTCTGCTTTGATCACAGGAGTCGCATACGGCGCCTTTTCCTCTTCATCATCCCAGTAAAACTCCACAAAAGGGTCACTTTTGCCGCTAAACCTTCTGCCCTGTAGATTCCGGCATTGAATTCCGGAGATTCGGACACGGAACAAACATTCCGCATCACTTTTATTATCTAGAGGATCAAAGAGTCTCTGTAGGAACTTGGGGCTGCGTCGAGAGGCCTCAGGACTGCCACTGTACACTTCTCCGAACTCTCGAGTGGCCTGTGAGAGTTGATTGAGCTCCTCGAGACTGCGAATAGACAGCTGGTTCATCTCGTCCACTGTCATATGGCGTGGTGAGCCACTGAAGCTCGAGCGTTGGCTGGAGCGGGCGCTCGAGTGCGCACTCATGGGTGAAGTGCAAGAGTGATGGTCCTTGCTTCTCAAGTGGAATATTGGCGACTAGAGGTCGCTTTTAACGGCAAAAAACACATCACAATGTACACAAGACGCAGTGTTAATGTCTAGAGGTGGAGATAGGGACGAAGGAGGCCTAGAAAGCGAACTTACCTCGCTCCACGCGTGTCTCGGGCCTTCCCCCGCACGTTGTAAACTCCCGACTGACTGCTCAGATGCAAGATTTTCCCCACCTATCAAAGAGAATGAGATATGTATTTGACAAGGTTTCGTGTGGAGAACACAAATTGAAGTTGAAGTTGAAGTGCTACTTGCACGTGTACGCTTGGATGTTGAGACTGATGGGGGTATCGTAGACGACGAGCACGCTCGAGTCGTTGAATAACCCAAAATCGACGTACCGGGTGAAGTTGCAGAAACCTGCTTGTGTGAGATATGCCACGAGAATGGCCTCGTCGAACCCAATCTTGTGGATGTCGTATTGGTCGATCTGTCCGCCGTACATGACTGTCATGAACCACATGCGATGTTGGTGCGGGATACTTTCGTTGATGAAAAGCGTGGCTAGAGCGAAGAGATTGGGGACAGACACAAGAAGTTGACCACCGGGACGCAATACACGATGCCATTCGCGAAGTGTAAGTTCAAGCTCACGACCCACACCGTGAGTACAGTGCTCCAGAACGTGTGATGCGTAGATCATATCTACCGAATCGTCAGGAAAAGCGTACAGATTGGACATGTACATGACGAAGTCGACGATGTCGCCGTCGTTGGCATCCACGATCCACCAGTCGGAACTTTTCATGTGCCCGCCGATGTGGAGTCGGATCGGTTCACGAGCATCCAATGCGTTTTGAACACGAATAACGTATTCATCTTCGACATTGTTGTCTTCCTTTGCTGACAAAACAGGAAAGTTGCGGGGTGCTACAATTGAAGACTGGATAGACGGGAAGATGTGCATTTCTTTCGTAGGGCAACCAGCTTGCAGTCTCGACTTTTTCACCTGCCACGCGGCCTTGATTGACTCCTCAAATTTGGTCGTATATTTGGCAGTGTCGAAAAGTGGATAATGCAAACGATTGTCTTCAACATGCTTCCGAAGCTTTTGGAGCACGTACTTGTGTGTTGCAAGATACACCGCTACCTCGACGTATTCTTTCAGCGAGTTAACCGTGAGATCATGCAAATCAAGTGCCTTCAACGCTGAGCTCGTAGCACGGTTACTCATTCGATCACCTTCAAGGGTCACAACAGGTATACCAGCACACAGCGCATCGAGGATGGTTGTGTGGCCATTTTTCAATGATGTATCGAGAATTAAGTCTGCGATGCGCTTTCGGTACGTATGGTCGATCCACGGGTCAAGTGGTGAAAAGATAAGCCTTCTACCATCAATGCCATACGATTCTGCCTCGGCTCGAAGGTTCGTTATCGCACCTTCACTTCCGAAGTACTCCTGAAACCACATTACGCTCAGCGGAACACGCATCAGGATCTCCATCCACGCACCGAAAACCGATGAGTCCATTTTCTGTCGGTTCAAGTAAAGTTTACAGCACCAGAACCATCAACATAGATATCGACAATTGAGAACACAACAAAGTAACTTACCTGCCAATTGCTGAATGTGGCAAAGACGAATGTGTTGTCGTCATGCTGAAAGAAAGTAGAGAGCTTCGGTCGGCCACCTTCCAGTGTGTGTCCAAGCATTTGAAGATGGTCATTGACGATGTAGTGCATGGGTAAGAGAAGCAACTTCTCGGAGAAACTATTTCCACTGGTCTCTGCTTGAGTAGCTACGCCATCACTAATAACAAAGTCAATGGACGGATTTCCAGTCGTTTTAGGGTAACCGAGATAAGCTATTTGAACGGGAGCTGGGCGGTGTGTGAAGATGTCGATACCCGAATGCAGCGTATGTCCATTTAGATCGACGAGCACGTGGATTTCGTGGTATTGGATAATTCTCGCAGCATCTAGCGGGTTCTTACCCTTCAGAGATATTGTATAATCAACGGTACGTGAAATGTTTCTGCTCCACCAGGACGACGCATCTGACAGCGAGAAGCAGTAGACTTTCGTCTGGTGTTCTGGACTAGACAGAAAAGCTAGTAAACCACGTAACAGCGAAGAAACCGGATGCACACCAAAATCTGACGATACAAATCCAATTCGTAGTTCATGAGCTTTGAGATTCAAATCCGTGCGTTCATCACAGCAAAGTTTCTCTGTTAGCACATCTGATTGTTCGTATGCCCGTCGTCGAAGCCCAACCAGCGTTTTCAGCGGCAATTCCACCACATCAAAAGCGTTCACATCGGGCAGCATTCCTGATCGTAACGCCTCCTCTAAAGTTTCCTGGATTTGGTCTAAGGAATCATCTCTATCTTTCCAACTTGCCATCCAATCTCTCGCTTTGACTAGCGCGTACATGTTTTCCACCAACCCTTTCTGATTTACTACCACTTCCAACACAGCAACCGCCTCCGTCAATCTCTTCTGATATAGATAGCAATTCCCAAGATGCACCCAGCTTTGTGCGTCATTTTCATTCACTTTCACTGCTGTTTCAAACGTTCTCGTTGCGGCCTCCAGGTCACCAAGCGAGTACTGTGCAGCTCCAAGGTACTGAAACACACTGGGAAAGCTCAAATCCTGCAGCACTGCAATGCAATTACCACCGTGTTAGAACTAATCTCCCAACTTACTATCACTACCTACCTTCCGTATTGTTCTGTTGGACAACCTGCTCCGCAATCTCCTTCAACTGCACCATATCCCGCTTCTCATACAGAGTCCTGAGCACTTGATTCACCTGCAGCGCCGTGGACGAGCGCAGATCCAGCTCCAAGCTCTTTACCAACCCCACATACAGCAGCAAACAGCAATAAACCGTCACAACCATCACGATTCCCTTGTGTGTCATTGCTCGGTATCTTTGCGTCTCAAAATGGCTACATTCTAAAGTGTCTGCTAAAGATACACATTGTGACAATAGCAGTACTTGCTACCACCGAGTCTGTCTACAACCACAATATCGTGTGTCAATGGTGTAACGATGGGCAACAGTTGGATCCAAGAGAACAAGCGCCTAAAGAAAAAGTCACTTGCCAACTTGCCACAGAGAGTTCACAGACATACGAGCCATGCCACACGGTAGGTAATCAGTACAATCTCTTGACTTCAGTATACTGTTAATGAGACTGTTGGGTTGAAGATGAAAACTCGTTTGATTTCTCAATTCTAATAATTAATGGCATTACATTTCAGGAGTATCCGATATTGAAGGAACATTTGATCCAGCGAGTTCGGACGAGGAGGTGGAAGTACTGGATTCCGTGTCCAAGATCGATAGCGCCTTGCAGGAGCAACTGTCGCCTACGTCGGAGGAAAGTGGCAACATGAGTACAGAAGGAGGTAATCAGAGTGAAGACGGAGAAGACGTGGAGCAGCTACGACGTGTTAATGAGCAGCTACGCAACGAGGTGGCGGACCTTACGAGTGCATTGCTGGCTCGAGATCTGGAGCTGGTGAGACTGCGAGAACGCTGTCAGTTTTTGACCACTGCAGTGGAACAGCAGGATGAAGTCATTGCAAAGATTTATACAACAGCTGCAAATGAGGCAACCAAAGTGTCTGTGGTGACGGCGTTGCCGGTTCCGACACTCGGAAGTTCTTTGGGAAGTCGGAACTGCAACAGGTCGGAGCAAAGTGAAAAAAAGACGTCATTCGGCTCTATGAAGAATTATCCGGGTGCGATAGGGATGACAGATCCTGCGCATCAAATGTTGAAAACACAGTTGGATCCCATGGGTTTTCAGGGTGACAGAGTTGACAAAGCGGTCGAGGCGCTTCGAGAAAACTTGTCTGTTGAAATGGAGAAATTAAGCGAAGATGTTGTGAAAGTTGACTTGAATCAACTTCCTTACACAGCCTGTGTACCTGCCGACTCGAATAACCACAGTGCAAGTGCCAGTGTCTATAGTTCCAGTAGCTCTGCGACCGCTTCGTCATCGTCGTCACTATTTGGAGATGTGGGTGAGTCGAGATCAAAACCACTGCGATTCTGGTCCTCTCCTCGAAACATTTCTATTGCCAAAAGGCGTCCATCACTTGATCGACAGGATAGCAGCCCTACTGAAGAAGCATTTGTAAGGTCGGCAGGCTTTCTTCGCAGATCCAACCGTACCATGTCAGGGAGATTGAGCGTGAGCGACCTTGGACTCCTCCACAATGATGATGACAAAGACTTCCGAGTAACCAGGATCCAGAATCAGCATCATTAAACGCTCATGCGCAGTTGGAGAAAAATTCCAACAATGACGAGGATTGTCTGTCAACAGTATCTACAAGGAGCCAAAGCCAGCGAAATCTTTTTGCAGATGTCGACGTTACGATCAAGAAGAAAAAATCTGACACCGACCCGATCGATGTGGATATGGTAGACGAGGACAGCTTAACGTATGGTGAGTTCCTGCAGCGAATCAGTTTGCCTGCCTCCCGAGATATTCTGGACAAAATTCGCATGTTTGTGGGATCGATTCTGGGTCCTCGCGGTGATGGACAACCGCCACGCTCTTCGGACTATGTTGAGTACGACTTTTACGGGAAGCACGAGTTCCGTCGTCGATGCAACCGATTTTTCAGGAGCATGGAAGACGTTTTACTGGATCACCCAGCGTGGCGCCATGTGTCCGAGGCCAAATTGACCAAGGCACGAGACGGAATAGAAAAATACGTCATGGACAAAGTGTCTGATATTGCATTCAATCAACTTAAGGAGTGCCAGAAGTGGATGGAGGAGGATGAAGCCTTGCTTCGGCGCATGCAGCTTTTGTCGGTACGTTATGTTGATTTTAATGCTGCGATCGTCGGCACTAACGGTTTTCGGTCATGTATTTGACTTTGCTGTAGTTCGTTACACCAGCAATGCTGGACATCAAACCATGCATGCGCAACGAAGTAGTCTGGTCGATGGCAGAAGACGAGTTGCGACGAATCAACTCTTTCCGTTCACCAGGGGACAAAATCAACTGTATTGTTCGGTGCTGCAGCGTGATTTTCAGTGTTCTCAATTTGTCCCGAGGAGACTCAGACAGCCGCCCCGGTGCTGACGACTTTTTGCCAGTTTTTATCTACATCGTATTGCACTCACAAATTCCTCGACTGCACTCGAACTGCGAGTATATTTCAGCGTACCGGAACCAAGCTGACCTGATGTCAAAGTGAGTAATACCAAGGTGCAAGTCGGATGTATTGTGTGCTTATCTGTCTATGTTAGGGCTGGATATTGTTTCGTAAACTTGCGCAGCGCGATTGAGTTCATATTAGTGATGGACGGGTCGATGTTGTCCATTTCGGGCGACGAGTTTCAAAGGTAAGGGTAGCAATGTCTCCAATGTACTTAGTAGATTTAGTTCACTAAACTGTTTTTGGGTTCAGGCTGTATTCTGAACGGGAGAAGAATCTACTGAAGTCTTGAGCACTAGAAATGGTTTCATTATATTTTCCTTACTTCAGGGAATGAATGCCTTCAGATTGATGTTTATGTTTCGGAAGCCGAGTTCAACATTACTACATAAAGCTATATACGGCTTGCTTTCTCTGGTATGCGATTGGTGGACTTGGAAAGTATGGGCAACGAATGGAACATTTTTTCTAGTTTAGATCGCAGGTTTAATCTTGGTTCAGGCGCCAAGAACTTTCATGAAAATGCTTCCGTCATGTGCTATTGTGAAGATCAACAATCCAGTCCATGGTTTGGGGAATATCGTTGTCGACATCCAATACTGATAATCAAGAAACACATCAGCGTTATTTAAAAACGTGAATACCAAACGCAGTTTTACATACAGCTGAATCATCCAAATATGGTGCAATACGTGTCATTGATATTCCTTTCGCCTCATCAAAAGGGAGAAACGTACTGACCCGTCGGTGTAGTACAGAGAACTTTGGTGAAGCATATATACCATTCAGAGGCATCAATTTTGACAATCAAAGATCAGCTAGTTGCGCGAGAAATTGTGCAGTGGTCTGAAACCCGTGATAGTCCATATAGGTGATAACTTACGGTGTTCGAGAATCTCATTAAGAGAGAACAGTTAATGGAACTAACTCCCTGTAGTTAACTTTTTTCTCCCGTATTCTGCGCTGACGGATATTATACCCGGAACATATTTTTGGCAGTTTCTAGGAAGTGCACGAATTGTTGGACTTAGAATTAAGTTAAAATATCATTGTGGCTTCCTTCCGTTAAATATGCCCATTACAAGAGAAGGCACTTAAGAAGCACAGTCGCACATGAAGCAAAGTGCACAGTCGCACTCTCGTTGCAGCGTACACTATGGACGGCGTCGCTCACACAGAAATTTCATCACTGAAACACAAGTATACTTACACCGTCATCTGCAACCCAATTACTATACTTCTGCTAGCGCATCTAAGATGACACGACAGAACACTAGAGCCCAAAGGAGAAAGAAGTTACGCAACGTGGGGAGAAAGTCTTTACATGATTCTACAGGCATCAGTCTCAGTTTAGAGGTACTCTCGTTACCTGGCAAACAGTTCCATCTAAACCGCATGAAGAATAGTCAATATTACCCACCTACACCCCCCAGTCAAGCGTGTAAGCTAAAATGAAGCGGGTGTCCAAAACAATCAAGACTACATATGATTATGTACTGCAAGTCATGGATCTCAAAAATGAATATTGCGTATCGATGCAGCACGTTACGAAGTACAAGGTACAAAGCTGTGCTCAAGATAACACCTACCGCAGAATGGCGACTAGAGGGGGAACACATTTGCAGACGTGGAGTGGTGATGAATTGAGAATTTGCTAACGAGAGGGAAACAATGAAGTGAATGACCGATAGGCAAGCTACCAAAACCCCGGTATACCATAGGGCAATATATAGGAGCAAGTATGAACTACTTTGTATGACCCTAACCGAGAAGACCTCATTGAAGGGCTCTCTATAAAGCAAGTAATTGATGAGTTCGCCGTGCACGACGTTGATGCTATGGAGGAAACTTACACGGGTAGTTGGAGTTGCACCCTGCTCAAAGATAAAAGACGCAGCTATCCTATTTTCCGCTTCCATCTCGTGACTGTCGATACCAATCCTAACGCTCCACCTAATCGTAGTTTAGGCTGGAATACCCTGCCTTAAAAGAACGTTTGTGATACAACAGCATATCATTTTTCTTCGACGGAACATTCAAGTGTGCCGAGAGGGTTCCACTTATGTTTGATCGTCATGGTGAACGACCCTGTACGCCAGTGTACTTCGTGTTGTGTATGACGACGAACCTCTTTTGATCCACCGAGACACAGGTCAAATAATGACTCCCGCCGAAGTTGTCTGTGATTTCAAGTTCAGTTTGGTCTCTTCCGTACAACACCATTTCCTTAATGCAGGAGTTGTAGGGTGTTTCTTCCGTTTTAAACAAACTCTGTGCCGGCATATGCACAAGGTAAACATCACTGAATAAACAGTTTCTATCGCGATGGAACCCGGTGTACTAGATATCCTGACTGTGATTGATCCTGATCTGTTGACCCCAAAAGAATCGCTTGGGTCAAACAAGAGCTAAAGCAAAAAATGCATCACTAAATGCTATTGCTTTTGACGTCCAGAATGGTGAAGTTTCTGGTGTTACTTTCGGAAGACCTGGCTGAAGCGATACTTTACCAATGAGTGAATACTACAAATATTATGGTTGCACGCACTAACAATCTACTGGAACGCTTCAACAGGGAGATGAATGCAGCATTCAAGCCACATCCAAACTTGAGAACATTCGTTCCGACACTAGCGAGCATTTCTATAGCGCAATCGCAAAAAAACATGCAAGTATCACGCGAGACCTTCGTGAAAAAAGGTGCGACCCCCATGTATTGCATTGCCAGCAGTTCCCGACTTACCCGCATTCGAATGTGCTCTTGAGTCGAGTGATAGCGATAATGATGACTGAGCTGACAGGTGCCGCCATTGAAAGTATCTGCAGTGAAGAAGACATCTTTACCCCCGATGAGGAGGTTCCCGTTAATGCAGAGACTGCAGAAGACTTAGTGCAAGGAATCACGAAGCGTGCTAACACGTACGGCTTCTGTTTAGGCTGGGGCGGCGATAGTGACTCCGACGAGTGCGGTAAAGCGCTAGATTAATTCAATACTGTCAATTCCACTACTCTTGCGCATTGCTGGCAATATGAATTTGTATTGCATGCATTCACTTTCCACTGCTTGTGTATTTGTCTCAATTTGTATAGGTATCATTTACCCGGCTGTTTTCTCTAAACAGACAATTAGACCTGGAAAAACAACTGGGTATAAAGTCCGTTCACTGCAGAATAAGGACAGTAAAAACGTCTTCGACTCCCTGCTCTTTTGATGGTCTGGTAGCAGATTAACTCTGACTGGGCGTTGACATATATTGGAGAATGCCCTACTTCATTCCAAGTCAAGACGCACTTCGAGAGAGCTTGAGACTGCAGGCGATGGATTTATAACGCTGGCACGAAAAATCTGTCTCTATTTCAATTGGTAAATTTCTAATGCATGTTATATAAGGCTTCATCGAGGATGTTTTGCTAACAAATTTGTTTTGTAAAACAGGTCGGTATAAACATCCAGAGCTTCTCCGGGCAACGCACGGCATTAGTTTTTAATGGGAGGAATCCGCTTCTCAATAAACTCTGGATATAAAGCCAGATTCCCCCAAAATGGTGCCAAGTTGCAAAACTGGGTTTTCGTTTACCACAAGTGTAGAAGGCAAACCAGATGTCATGAACCATCATACACTACAATGAAGAGGTTATGCATTATGTCTCAGGATACAATATTAAGCAAAATGCTAGTCACGAAATCAATTCATGTGAGAAAGAGTAAGAAATTGGATAGTGATATTCGGTGGACAACATATTAGAACTTGTCTTCTTGCTAGGGTCAGTGAAGTTGCTAGCAAACACCCTAACACACATACACAAGAGCCCACTGTCAGCTTTCATCCTTGCCACTGGAGTTCAGCTGATCGTTGAGCTCAAGAAGCTACATGTAATTCTGTACGCAAAATGAGGCGGTCATCTACCGCCGTTATAGATGAGGAGGATTCACGGCTTAGAACACGAAGTCCAGTTGCGAATCGCTTGGTGTGTTTAAGTGGTGATCGTGGGTTCCGGAGCATTCGTGACGCCAGTTGCATCGGTGTCTGTAGGTGCATCAGTCTCCTCGGTCGCATCGGTGTCCGTAGATGCATCAGTCTCCTCGGTATCCGTAGGTGCACCAGTTTCAACAGATCCATTGGTCTCAGGAACATCGCTCTTCGTGGGGTAATGTGTGCCGTACGCACTACCACAATTCGACTCGTACGCACCAGTTCCGGAGTTGCTGTAGCTGCTGCCGCGCAGATACTTCGACGGGTACTTGTCCTTGCTATCGTCGCCCTGGTAGTAACTATCCGAGGACTTGTCCGACGGGTACGGGGTACTGACATAGCTACCGACGTCATCATATTCGTAGCCATGTTTTCCGGAGTGGTCATCATACTTGTCGCCATCCTTGTGGTAGTCATCCTTCTTGTAGTCATCCTTCTTGTAGTCGTCCTTCTTGTAGTCATCACCAGTGGGGTACTTGTCACCATCCTTGTGATAATCGTCCTTGTGGTAGTCATCCTTCTTGTAGTCATCCTTCTTGTAGTCGTCCTTCTTGTAGTCATCACCACTGGGGTACTTGTCACCATCCTTGTGGTAGTCGTCCTTGTGGTAGTCATCCTTCTTATAGTCGTCCTTCTTGTAGTCGTCCTTCTTGTAGTCATCACCACTGGGATACTTGTCACCATCCTTGTGGTAGTCGTCCTTGTGGTATTCGTCCTTGTGGTAGTCATCCTTCTTGTAGTCATCCTTCTTGTAGTCGTCCTTCTTGTAGTCATCACTACTGGGGTACTTGTCACCATCCTTGTGGTAGTCATCCTTCTTGTAGTCGTCCTTCTTGTAGTCATCACCACTGGGATACTTGTCACCATCCTTGTGGTAGTCATCCTTCTTGTAGTCGTCCTTCTTGTAGTCATCACCACTGGGGTACTTTTCACCATCCTTGTGGTAGTCATCCTTCTTATAGTCGTCCTTCTTGTAGTCGTCCTTCTTGTAGTCATCACCACTGGGATACTTGTCACCATCCTTGTGGTAGTCGTCCTTGTGGTATTCGTCCTTGTGGTAGTCATCCTTCTTGTAGTCATCCTTCTTGTAGTCGTCCTTCTTGTAGTCATCACTACTGGGGTACTTGTCACCATCCTTGTGGTAGTCATCCTTCTTGTAGTCGTCCTTCTTGTAGTCATCACCACTGGGATACTTGTCACCATCCTTGTGGTAGTCATCCTTCTTGTAGTCGTCCTTCTTGTAGTCATCACCACTGGGGTACTTTTCACCATCCTTGTGGTAGTCATCCTTCTTGTAGTCATCCTTCTTGTAGTCGTCCTTCTTGTAGTCATCACTACTGGGGTACTTGTCACCATCCTTGTGGTAGTCATCCTTCTTGTAGTCGTCCTTCTTGTAGTCATCACCACTGGGGTACTTGTCACCATCCTTGTGGGAGTCATCCTTGTGGTAGTCGTCCTTCTTGTAGTCATCGCCACTGGGGTACTTTTCACCATCCTTGTGGTAGTCATCCTTATTGTAGTCATCCTTCTTGTAGTCGTCCTTCTTGTAGTCATCACCACTGGGGTACTTGTCACCATCCTTGTGGTAGTCATCCTTCTTGTAGTCATCCTTCTTGTAGTCGTCCTTCTTGTAGTCGTCCTTCTTGTAGTCGTCCTTGTGGTAGTCATCCTTGTGGTAGTCGTCCTTCTTGTAGTCATCCTTGTGGTAAATGTGGTCGGGATAGGCGCAGCCCCACGTGTCGCCCGAGACAATGACACAGTGTGCATCTTCGGGTGCGACGCACTTGCCTCCGCTGTATGAAGGAATTCCTTCATGACAGTCAATGCATGTAGTGTCACCCTTCAGTGGGCATTTCGTTCCAGCCGGAGCCTTGCCGGCACCGGAGCAGATAGGTCCGTCGATCGTGTAGGTGGCATCACCTAGGACAGACACGGGTGTACCACTAGCCGAATAACCAGCGGTCGAAAGACCAAGTGAAAGCGCGGTCGCGATGATCACGCTGAAAGGCTTGAGAACACGAACCATGGTGTACTGGTGTTGGAGGCTGCTGTACTGAAGGTATTAAGTCGATGTGGCAAATCGAAGAATGAGAGTTGATCAGTGCCCAAGTTCGTGCGAGGCTAATTGACGGCACCTCCCCTCTCCGTGACAGGACTTCTCGCCCAGAGAATCATCAGTCACGGAAATCTTGGAGCAGACGAGCACTTTTGTGATCTTTCGCATCACTGCCTTTCCTCAACTTTCGACGTGACGAACAGAACGAAGGGATCACTATTACTGATGCTACTAGGCAGTGACTAACAGCGACTACAAGACTGCTAGTAGTCGCTTTAACCCGTTGTCACGACCAGGTTTGAGGACAGGCAACTTCGTGTTGATGCACGAGGTATAACTTGCAGCACAATGTGCGGGAGTGGTGATGAATCTCAGCAGCTTCCTGTTTGCAGGTGCTAGCTAGATCTGCACGGTAAAGCGAAGTTTTTAAGGCGTTAATAGTGTATACGCTGTGATAGTAGAAGTTGTTCGTCAATGTACAAAATCGAAGCCATATGTGTCCATGTTGTATTTTCTTGTCATTCTCTAACAGTATTACGAATATAGATCCAATTTAGAAGTCTAGATGAGATAGCCAAAGTTGACCAACATGAAAATTGGACAACCATAACGCGGAGGTTCCTGTTGAATGAGGATGATCCTCATATTTTCAGGACACCCTTTGATAACAGTAGAATGGATGATTCAGTGCGTCTATTGGAGCTGAACAGCACTTTGCTGTTATGAAATGGTTTACAGATCAAACCACGAGCTATTGCAACTTCAATTCGATATTTGATTGGTTACCCAAAAGGGGTTACAAAAGCAAATATACAGTGATACTTTGTTCCTACTAGGACTTACCCGATGTATAAGATGTACCATGTTCAACATGCTGCGTCGAACTGAAAAAAGAAGTCATGTAACGCTAATTCTTCGACCTTTGGATCAATGCGAAACGGGATCACCGTGAAATAGCAACAACCTCCACGCGCAGCATGTCCACAGATGATGATGTGCCTGATATGCATACTTTACATTGGGCCATCCTCAATGGATATAAATATATAACGATTCGTCATATATTTATATCTACTAATGCCGTGCGTTGCCCGGAGAAGCTCTGGATATTTGTCAGATTCGAATTTCGGGTGTTTCACAGCGGCGGAAATAGTTGAACAAGCATTCGATGATGGCTTGGGTCGAAGTTGGCAGTGATACACTGATACAATTGTTGTCCACGGGTATCCCGCTAATCTACTAAAGGGTCCGCATTTTGTGCTTGCTAGCTGGGTAAGGCGGGATATAGCACTTCCGTGATGATTCAGTAAAACTGAGTGCTGACTCGTTGCACACAGTCCAATTGACGCCGACTAGCTTCCTTCAAGCTCTTGTAGTCTTGCGCACTCGGCCAGTGCACTTTTGCTAGGCCTAAAGTACTCCAAGAATTGCATCGTTAGTGGAGCCATCAGATAGAGTTGTGGTAGGCTCTTTACTCGCGCCCCTGCCATGTAAAATGAAGAACGTTGGGGAATTTTCCGAGTTGGATGTCGGAGAGGGGCGAGGATCATCTTCTCCACTGTAAGACCTTAACGATTTTCGGTAGTTAGTGAATAGACTAGCACCACACAATATGAAGTAGAACAGGAATCCTAACAGCTAACATAGGTCGGTTTGTTGATTAGCATACGGTATTTATACAGGTGGCTAGGATGAAGTCTTGGTTTATCGTCGCCGTTAGACTTGAGCATGAAGACTGCATAATGGAGAGAGCAGTGCCACTAAGGTAACGAGATTTCTGTGGAGTGAGTGAGTGAACTGCTACGATATTTTGACGTATGAGCGCGAGCTGCATCACCCGGATGCCACATTAAAACTCAAACCGTTGTTGCTTGAATGTTTTATGAATGTCCGATTTAGTAATGTTGACGGAAGGTCGTTCATGACCGACTGCGTCAACATCCACTCATTTTAAGATAAACTCTAACAGGTAATTAAATGCTAAATCTCTGTTTAAGACGTAATGTGCAGCACGAAGGTTAGATGTATTTACTAAAGTATTCAAATATGTGTTTTAGTAGGAAATCCACGGCTTGGCGATCCCGCTAGAAACTCTGGATATAAATATCCAGAGAACGTGGTAACAAAACCCGCCAAAATCAGTACTTGCCCTACAAGACACTGTAACTACCACGCGGCAGAGCAAGCTTCGTTTCATGGCACCTATGCGTACCCTTTTCGTGACAGTATACCTGCAGAAGGTACTTTACCGTCAGATCTTCAAGTTTGTTTGTTCATGAAAATTTAATACAAATGGGCTAAATGGGAAGCTCTGGATTTGCGCCGATTTCACTAAAACTCGTCGATGTTTCATAGTTTCTGTCAGACAAACATTTTCATTCATTGTTGAGGCGGCATCTCCTGCGCCTGCAGCATCTGCATCTTAATCGAACCTGGTTAAGCTGGCACTATGGACTTTATAATCCTCGGTTTTTATTTGTCTTTTCACTCTGTAATTTACACATTGTCTTCCCAGCACCATTCACCGGATGATTTGGGTTTTGATGATACCTGTGGCAACCAGATGTTTTCATTGTCGATAAGTTATAAGGAATCAAACTCCATTTTGTTTGATTAGAACCAATGAAATTTGATAACATCTTTATATGCTTATAGGGCGGAATCCATCGATTTCTGACCTGTTGGTCCTTCGATAACAGGTCCATTACATTCCCAGGTATTTTGACTGCTTTGTTAAAATAAGTGTTTTAGATCCGTGAATAGGGGCCAAGCTATACTGGAGCTGGAAATCTGGATTGTTGGCGGTCTCCACTACGATGGAGTTCCTTATGGGTATGTGGTGAGGTGAGTCTCACTAGGATAAAAGCAAACTGACTACTCTGACGATCGGACTGGTACGGGACACATAAAGCACGGCTGTGCACCATCCATTCACTGCTCCAAAACTCGTTTTCCTGATGTTCAGGATAAACGTCCCAATAAATAGAAGGAGTATTTTATGCGAGGAATCCGGAGAAACTGGATATAAAACAATTCCCAAATGGTGCTATTGTCAATAAGTGTTGCTCTACGTATGACCATTTATGTGGTGTTTCATTCAGTGGCCTTACCACACCAGTCAGACACAAGTCCAGGTTGTGTAAATTGGTGCAATGTATTGCGCTTCTCGTGCTATGCGAATGTAGGCTACACTCTGCCAAAGTCAGCAAACAACAAATCATGGACCATCATATGTTGAAGTCGGCATATTCGCTACACTACAATGAAGAGGCTATGCATTATGTCTCAGGATACAATATTAAGCAAAATGCTAGTCACAAAATCAATTTATGTGAGAAAGAGTAAGAAATTGGACAATGATACTCGGTGGACAACACATTAGAACTTGTCTTCTTGCTAGGGTCAGTGAAGTTGCTAGCAAACACCCTAACACACATACACAAGAGCCCACTGTCAGCTTTCATCCTTGCCACTGGAGTTCAGCTGATCGTTGAGCTCAAGAAGCTACATGTAATTCTGTACGCAAAATGAGGCGGTCATCTACCGCCGTTATAGATGAGGAGGATTCACGGCTTAGAACACGAAGTCCAGTTGCGAATCGCTTGGTGTGTTTAAGTGGTGATCGTGGGTTCCGGAGCATTCGTGACGCCAGTTGCATCGGTGTCTGTAGGTGCATCAGTCTCCTCGGTCGCATCGGTGTCCGTAGATGCATCAGTCTCCTCGGTATCCGTAGGTGCACCAGTTTCAACAGATCCATTGGTCTCAGGAACATCGCTCTTCGTGGGGTAATGTGTGCCGTACGCACTACCACAATTCGACTCGTACGCACCAGTTCCGGAGTTGCTGTAGCTGCTGCCGCGCAGATACTTCGACGGGTACTTGTCCTTGCTATCGTCGCCCTGGTAGTAACTATCCGAGGACTTGTCCGACGGGTACGGGGTACTGACATAGCTACCGACGTCATCATATTCGTAGCCATGTTTTCCGGAGTGGTCATCATACTTGTCGCCATCCTTGTGGTAGTCATCCTTCTTGTAGTCATCCTTCTTGTAGTCGTCCTTCTTGTAGTCATCACCAGTGGGGTACTTGTCACCATCCTTGTGATAGTCGTCCTTGTGGTAGTCATCCTTCTTATAGTCGTCCTTCTTGTAGTCATCACCACTGGGATACTTGTCACCATCCTTGTGATAGTCATCCTTCTTGTAGTCGTCCTTATTGTAGTCATCGCCACTAGGGTACTTGTCACCATCCTTGTGGTAGTCATCCTTCTTGTAGTCATCCTTCTTGTAGTCGTCCTTCTTGTAGTCATCACCACTGGGGTACTTGTCACCATCCTTGTGGTAGTCGTCCTTGTGGTAGTCATCCTTCTTGTAGTCATCCTTCTTGTAGTCGTCCTTCTTGTAGTCATCACCACTGGGGTACTTGTCACCATCCTTGTGGTAGTCGTCCTTGTGGTAGTCATCCTTCTTATAGTCGTCCTTCTTGTAGTCGTCCTTCTTGTAGTCATCACCACTGGGATACTTGTCACCATCCTTGTGATAGCCATCCTTCTTGTAGTCGTCCTTCTTGTAGTCATCGCCACTAGGGTACTTGTCACCATCCTTGTGGTAGTCATCCTTCTTGTAGTCATCCTTCTTGTAGTCGTCCTTCTTGTAGTCATCACCACTGGGGTACTTGTCACCATCCTTGTGGTAGTCGTCCTTGTGGTAGTCATCCTTCTTATAGTCGTCATTCTTGTAGTCGTCCTTCTTGTAGTCATCACCACTGGGGTACTTGTCACCATCCTTGTGGTAGTCATCCTTCTTGTAGTCGTCCTTCTTGTAGTCATCACCACTGGGGTACTTTTCACCATCCTTGTGGTAGTCATCCTTATTGTAGTCATCCTTCTTGTAGTCATCACCAGTGGGGTACTTGTCACCATCCTTGTGATAGTCGTCCTTGTGGTAGTCATCCTTCTTGTAGTCGTCCTTCTTGTAGTCATCACCACTGGGGTACTTGTCACCATCCTTGTGGTAGTCGTCCTTGTGGTAGTCATCCTTCTTATAGTCGTCATTCTTGTAGTCGTCCTTCTTGTAGTCATCACCACTGGGGTACTTGTCACCATCCTTGTGGTAGTCATCCTTCTTGTAGTCGTCCTTCTTGTAGTCATCACCACTGGGGTACTTTTCACCATCCTTGTGGTAGTCATCCTTCTTGTAGTCATCCTTCTTGTAGTCGTCCTTCTTGTAGTCATCACTACTGGGGTACTTGTCACCATCCTTGTGGTAGTCGTCCTTGTGGTAGTCATCCTTCTTGTAGTCATCCTTCTTGTAGTCGTCCTTCTTGTAGTCATCACCACTGGGGTACTTGTCACCATCCTTGTGGTAGTCGTCCTTGTGGTAGTCATCCTTCTTATAGTCGTCATTCTTGTAGTCGTCCTTCTTGTAGTCATCACCACTGGGGTACTTGTCACCATCCTTGTGGTAGTCATCCTTCTTGTAGTCGTCCTTCTTGTAGTCATCACCACTGGGGTACTTTTCACCATCCTTGTGGTAGTCATCCTTCTTGTAGTCATCCTTCTTGTAGTCGTCCTTCTTGTAGTCATCACTACTGGGGTACTTGTCACCATCCTTGTGGTAGTCGTCCTTGTGGTAGTCATCCTTCTTGTAGTCATCCTTCTTGTAGTCGTCCTTCTTGTAGTCATCACCACTGGGGTACTTGTCACCATCCTTGTGGTAGTCGTCCTTGTGGTAGTCATCCTTCTTATAGTCGTCATTCTTGTAGTCGTCCTTCTTGTAGTCATCACCACTGGGGTACTTGTCACCATCCTTGTGGTAGTCATCCTTCTTGTAGTCGTCCTTCTTGTAGTCATCACCACTGGGGTACTTTTCACCATCCTTGTGGTAGTCATCCTTCTTGTAGTCATCCTTCTTGTAGTCGTCCTTCTTGTAGTCATCACTACTGGGGTACTTGTCACCATCCTTGTGGTAGTCATCCTTCTTGTAGTCATCCTTCTTGTAGTCGTCCTTCTTGTAGTCATCACCACTGGGGTACTTGTCACCATCCTTGTGGTAGTCATCCTTCTTGTAGTCATCCTTCTTGTAGTCGTCCTTCTTGTAGTCATCACCACTGGGGTACTTGTCACCATCCTTGTGGTAGTCATCCTTCTTGTAGTCATCCTTCTTGTAGTCGTCCTTCTTGTAGTCGTCCTTCTTGTAGTCGTCCTTGTGGTAGTCATCCTTGTGGTAGTCGTCCTTCTTGTAGTCATCCTTGTGGTAAATGTGGTCGGGATAGGCGCAGCCCCACGTGTCGCCCGAGACAATGACACAGTGTGCATCTTCGGGTGCGACGCACTTGCCTCCGCTGTATGAAGGAATTCCTTCATGACAGTCAATGCATGTAGTGTCACCCTTCAGTGGGCATTTCGTTCCAGCCGGAGCCTTGCCGGCACCGGAGCAGATAGGTCCGTCGATCGTGTAGGTGGCATCACCTAGGACAGACACGGGTGTACCACTAGCCGAATAACCAGCGGTCGAAAGACCAAGTGAAAGCGCGGTCGCGATGATCACGCTGAAAGGCTTGAGAACACGAACCATGGTGTACTGGTGTTGGAGGCTGCTGTACTGAAGGTATTAAGTCGATGTGGCAAATCGAAGAATGAGAGTTGATCAGTGCCCAAGTTCGTGCGAGGCTAATTGACGGCACCTCCCCTCTCCGTGACAGGACTTCTCGCCCAGAGAATCATCAGTCACGGAAATCTTGGAGCAGACGAGCACTTTTGTGATCTTTCGCATCACTGCCTTTCCTCAACTTTCGACGTGACGAACAGAACGAAGGGATCACTATTACTGATGCTACTAGGCAGTGACTAACAGCGACTACAAGACTGCTAGTAGTCGCTTTAACCCGTTTGTCACGACCAGGTTTGAGGACAGGCAACTTCGTGTTGATGCACGAGGTATAACTTGCAGCACAATGTGCGGGAGTGGTGATGAATCTCAGCAGCTTCCTGTTTGCAGGTGCTAGCTAGATCTGCACGGTAAAGCGAAGTTTTTAAGGCGTTAATAGTGTATACGCTGTGATAGTAGAAGTTGTTCGTCAATGTACAAAATCGAAGCCATATGTGTCCATGTTGTATTTTCTTGTCATTCTCTAACAGTATTACGAATATAGATCCAATTTAGAAGTCTAGATGAGATAGCCAAAGTTGACCAACATGAAAATTGGACAACCATAACGCGGAGGTTCCTGTTGAATGAGGATGATCCTCATATTTTCAGGACACCCTTTGATAACAGTAGAATGGATGATTCAGTGCGTCTATTGGAGCTGAACAGCACTTTGCTGTTATGAAATGGTTTACAGATCAAACCACGAGCTATTGCAACTTCAATTCGATATTTGATTGGTTACCCAAAAGGGGTTACAAAAGCAAATATACAGTGATACTTTGTTCCTACTAGGACTTACCCGATGTATAAGATGTACCATGTTCAACATGCTGCGTCGAACTGAAAAAAGAAGTCATGTAACGCTAATTCTTCGACCTTTGGATCAATGCGAAACGGGATCACCGTGAAATAGCAACAACCTCCACGCGCAGCATGCTCACAGATGATGATGTGCCTGATATGCATACTTTACATTGGGCCATCCTCAATGGATATAAATATATAACGATTCGTCATATATTTATATCTACGTGGTAACAAAACCCGCCAAAATCAGTACTTGCCCTACAAGACACTGTAACTACCACGCGGCAGAGAAAGCTTCGTTTCATGGCACATATGCGTACCCTTTTCGTGACAGTATACCTGCAGAAGGTACTTTACCGTCAGATCTTCAAGTTTGTTTGTTCATGAAAATTTAATACAAATGGGCTAAATGGGAAGCTCTGGATTTGCGCCGATTTCACTAAAACTCGTCGATGTTTCATAGTTTCTGTCAGACAAACATTTTCATTCATTGTTGAGGCGGCATCTCCTGCGCCTGCAGCATCTGCATCTTAATCGAACCTGGTTAAGCTGGCACTATGGACTTTATAATCCTCGGTTTTTATTTGTCTTTTCACTCTGTAATTTACACATTGTCTTCCCAGCACCATTCACCGGATGATTTGGGTTTTGATGATACCTGTGGCAACCAGAGGCAACACTCACTTAAATGTTTTCATTGTCGAGAGACCCATTTGACTTAATTAGACTACAAGCAATGTAAGTTGGGACCCACCTGAAGTAACAACTTTTGGGGAGGTTAAGTGTAGTTAAGTAGCCTGGTCACATGGCGGTCACCACGTCTCCCATGCAGTTAATGCAACTCATCTTCCTGTAATAACTTGGACTTGAATTGAAGTCTCTCGAATTCTTGTCCTCCTAGAAGCTAGTATAGGGTAGAACAAGAAACTGTTGCTTAGAATCTGCTTCAGAGGCCGAAAATGTCAATAAGCTTTCTGCAAAGCATAACGTTAGAATCAGTTTGAGATTGTGAAGCAGCCTCATGGTTCTTGTAAACCTACAATGTAATCATGGAGTTCATGATCGCGAAGTTATAATAGCCCAATGCAAAATTCAATGAAGATACCACAAGAAATGAACAGATGCGGTGCAGATCACGAGTTTAAATAGTTTACCTCTTCGCGGACAGCAGAACCATCCGTATTTGTGGACGTGGACGGTCGATTGCTGTGAGGAGGCCATCACGTCCCAACTTGCTCTTCGGTGTACCTAAACGCACAAATCAAACAACAACAAGTGTGCTGCTTGCCATTGTCATTCTGGCCGCAGTAGTAAATGCTTCTTGATACCAACGAAATGGGAGATGATGGATCATAAGTCCTAATTTGAATGTGCGTATTCAGAGGGTCAAGAAACCACCATCAGACGGCGAAGAGAGAACTCCAAACTGGAAAAGGAAATATTATACCTACTCAAATTCAAGAAGATAGTTTTCAAATAGGTAGTGACTAGAGAGGAATAGACGACCACGAAGCAGTGGGAGCCATGGCAGTTTGAGTTCAAGGAGATTGTAGAATCCAAGAAATCACGGACGAAGTCTGAAAATGGGTGATTGATCGAGTGTAGACTTAATGAACTGATGCATTTCGTATTCACTGCATTTAGTGGTACACAGAGAGGAGAGTAAGACAACCTCAGCGTCTCGATTCTTGAAGCATTTCTACATGAAAAGGTGGTGAATGGTATTGCCAATTCTGGGGTGCAAAAGACAGGAGACATTCATAGTGCGATTGTCTACGACCCGAATGAGTGCTGAGGTGCTTAGCAAGGGAAATTTTCGAGAAGAGCGAAAATAGCTTTTGGTAGAGTCAACAGAAATATGAAACCAACGGATACAGTCGTAGGAGTAGGCACGTAGTCAGTTTCAGATTTTCCTTCTCGCGTTTAACCTCCCACCACACCCAGGCATTGGAGCTCACTATGAGTGCCATTTTTGGCACGCCCCCTATTTCATTTGATTAGCGACGACTGTGAAAGTGGTTACTACAAAAAGGAGTGATAAAGTATCCCGTTTGTTCAGCAAAATCACCAATACTGGTGCTTAGTTAAACGCACTGTGTAGTCCAATGGTTGATCGTTCGAGTAAAGCTACTAGGGTAAAGTTACATCGCCCCCTTCAACCTACTTCAGTATAATCCATCCTAACTTTCAAATGGCCAAGCTTGCTCAAGCCATTCAAGGAAGTTGTTATCATTGAACGGTACGTCGGCTCGTCCAAAGTTGTCTTCATCATTAAGTGCCGTGCGAGCCGCGTCTGTGAGCTGCTCCCACATAATGAGGTCTTGAGACTGAGCATTCGTGTCCAACGTAACTTCCAATTTGGCATTGCTAAATGCTGGTAGAGAACGCACGAGAATTGGCGCCGCATTGTTCACTAAGTTGGCAGGTTCTTCTTTGTTGTACTTGGAGTTAGACTTAGACAGCGATATGGCCAACACTTTTGGATTTTCCACAGCGGGGTTGTCGATCCATAGTACAGCACTGTACCATTCGTGACGCCAAAGTGCAGACTTGTCCCAGAAGCCTTTGGGGAAATACCAGGCGTACATTATGGCCCATACGTCATTGTGCCATTGAGCTCGACCATATACCTGCGAAGGCACAAGAGACGGCCAGCATTCATCAGATCCGCCAAATCCCCTGAGACCGTCACTGGTATCGCCAGCCGCGTTCACGGCAGCGAAAGAGACACACCCGCCATCAATACGAAGCTGTGGCTTAAATCTGACTGCAGATTTTTCGGAGACGGTAACAGGTTCAGGCTGAGGAAAATGCTGCACTTGATTGAGGCCAATGGAGGTAGTTTCGCAGAAGAGAAGGACGGAAATGATAGCAAAAGCGCATCGTATTTGGATCATTGTTGCTTGTTAAAAAGTGAGGTGGTGACTGTGGCTTGATTTGGTTTCAACTCCTTTGTACTACACGGTTATGTATCTAGGGTCCAAGACAATCTTGTGCTGGGATTGGACCTGCAACGCCATCACAAATAAACGCAACTTGCATGGTACATATGGCTTCGCTTCCTCACGTTATCTTGAGCTGCGTATGACCCGACAACGCCATCACAAATGCTTCGCATTGTAGATTTGTCACGTAAGTTTTAGATATAGGAGGGACACCTTGGTGAAAGAACCCCGACTGAGTACAATCAACTGGTATACCGTCTTAATATGGATTCTCGTTTCAACGAGGTGCATGCTAGAAACCTACAACACTCTCCGATGACTTATATTCTTTGTTGTGATGAATATGCGTGTTATCCAACCACCAAATAGCGAGTTCCTCTGTTAATCCTTTTAAGCTCCATATGAGACAATAGGTGGAAGCAAAATACGACTACCCTACATGTATTACAGCAAGAACACGAGTTTGTGTGCCCAAGTCGATGAACTCACTATGAGTGGCATCCTATCGACCCCGTTGATGGTAGATGACAAGAGTTCACGACACTAGCCGAGATTGTACGACTCCAGCAACAGTTCACAGTGTCGTACATATAACAGCAAACAACAATACCGACCAACGTGGATTAGATATATGATAAACCACGACAAGGAAGTATTGTCTGGTCTATCCTATCAAATCAAACTATTTGGACGGTTGTAACAAAATACCTCGTGAGTATTTAGCTACGATCTTATAACACCCAAGCGGTCATCAAGGTTGCGGTGCTCAACTCCGTGCGTGGGATAGATGGAAGATTATTTTTCGGGTCTTTTGCGGGTCTGGTAAGGTGTCGGGTCAGTCTTACCCCGACCCCGACCCCCGGATATTTTGCAGCGAATATATAATTGTTTTCATGCCCGACCCAGACCCTTACCAGAAAAATAGGAAGTCAAAACCTACAGATTCGTCTATCTATACACTTATTGGTACGCAAACTCTGGGCATCTTGTAAGTAGGTTATGATAGTACCCGACCAACTAAGGCGAGCGGGTGCGAGCGCGCGTAGCCAAAACAAACCCGCGCGGGGAGCCCGCGAAGCAGGGCCGCGCGGTATTTGTGAAGGCGGGCCCAGCGCCGAGCTCCTCAGCGAGCCGCGCATTGACAACCCCAGTATATCTTATCTTTATATCGCGAGCGAAGCGAACCGCGGTGGCGCCGAAGGGGCGCCCAGCCAAGCGAAGCGCGGCTGGTCACTGATCATCAGAGGCAATATAAGCTGATCTGTAGAGTATGTGATGCAGAACACTAGTATGCCACTGTCATAACGAGCTTGTTGTTGTTGAAAAGATATATTACCATATTTTACGGGTCAGGTGAAGGTAAGCCTGACCCGGTAGCCGACCACTTAAATATCCATGCCCGACCCGACACCTTACCAGACCCGCAAAAGACCCGAAAAATATCTAACCGGATAGATGCGTTGCTCCAGAGTTGTAGTAAAGTTAAACTACTGTTCCAAGGGAAATCACTCATGAAAGCACGAAGAAAAGTGGAGCAGGATCGCTCATCGCAATAGCCACGACCAGTGTCACCATCACGGAACGGACACTTCGTAACGTATTCCCACAACTGTGTGGAGATGCCCACGACAAAATGCCACACTGTGTTTCAGCTACTTGACCAACGGATCCCTATGCCGGGATTACTAAGTTTGGGTGGGATTGTGCAATCAAATAGCGTGACGATGAGTCCAACATGTTGTCGCCAACGTTGTATTTGCTTGAGAACATGGGAGATGCTTCCGCATGTTTGATCAAGCCCTGATTTCTCTTGTTCTTCAGTGGAAGTCGAGTTTGTACGAGGGTATTGGATACGCTCCATTAATTAAACATACTTAAGTACTCACTCTATCTGCTATCCCTGAGCACTGCATTTTAATTCAAAAATCATGATCTGTTTTAACAAATTGACTAGTTTCCGTGATCTGCCTTCGCAAAGTCTTCGTTATAAGTTTGTGGTTATATTAATAGTTTGAGCTTGAGCAAACAATTCTGCATGTTCAAAATGGTACTGCATGTATAACTTGTACGAAATGGCTTAGCGTTCATATCACCTATGGAACTGGAAAACAAATTTCTGTAGTGGATAAGTCAATACAAGAAAATCTTGATGTTGGCATTTTGCATCTTTTATCAATCTCTTTGAAATCGACAACCGGAAGACTGGATGTGCCCCTGTTCACTTAATCGGACACAAAAAGATGATGCCTACTAGAACAGCTCAGTTCAAAATGTCGTCAAACCTCTTCGTCTCCAGCTTCGAGAAGTCTCGACGGCCGTATTATCTGCGACCAGCGTGAAACGAAATGAGCCCACTCGATAAAGAGGCTCTGCCCATGGCGCTCGTCAGTACAACTTGTCCAGTGATCGTACGTCAGATCGGCTGTTTCATCGTCCACATCCGTCATCGTCACGAAGGTCCCTCCTTCCTGCACCCAATTGACTTCACCCGGTAGTTCTTCCTCCACACGACTGCGCTGATTGGCCTTCGAGTTAGCAATAGTCATGATGTAGGAGATTGAGCGCTTTCCGTTTGACGTCGTTCGAGTCAACAGCCGTAGAAAATAGAGAAAACGATAGTGGACTGGACCGGGAATGTTGCATACGACCACGTAGGCGTCTTTCTCAAATTTTTGCAAGATATTCACACTCACTTCCTCACGATGATTGGTGTTCCATTGCGGCGGTGTGACGATCAGTGGCAGAGTCTTGACTCCCATTTCCATCATCGATTCATTGATACTGGTCAGCGAGCAGTTAAATCGAGTTGTAAACCTCGCGTGGGTGACCAGCGACTGGTCCGGTCTTCGAAGTAATGGGGTGCAATGCATCTTCCAGCCGAACATCTCCCCCACCAACTTGATAAAAGGAGGATTCGCACCAAATATCTCGTCATACATCGTGATCGTTTCGTTGAAGTCTTCAAAAGTGAATGGGTGAAAGTAAAACGATGGAGCACCGTTCGGAAAGTAAACTCGCCAGCCCGAAACTTTGGAACTTGTATTCCATTTCGCCTTTTTGCCCGCTTCATAGACATTCACACTAGGCGGATCTTGTTCATCGCAGTTGGTAGTATCTAGTAGCAGTTGGTGCACGATGGGCTGGAGACGTTCAAGGTGCTGTAGTTTCTCGAACAGCTCCACGTTTTCAGTTCGAAGCGAATCGCTCTCTAATGCAAGGCGATGCATCGCTACTAAAATTTCGTCCGCATCCTTGGCTGAAGGTAGATTTTTTTAAAGGTCTTATTCTGACATGACATGGATTTAGGTCTGATAGTTTTTTCAGACCAAAATTCCATGTCATGGTGAATGTCCGGGCAAAGAGGAACTGATACGAATATATTATGCACATTCTTGTATTCACATGTGCACAAATATAACCTTTGTAAGTTGCGGTAGTACTGATACCCCACAAAGAAGCATCTTGCAAAAATCCAGGATACTAAGAACAAACTCGTACATTGAGCAACCAAGATAACTACCTACTAGGTGGTGAGAAACTATAGTCGCTAATCGGCCACAGTGCTGTAGGCTGGACTGTCATCACCATGGCATGAATCGTAGAAATCTGAATTAGAGTCGGGATCACTCTCACTGACTTCATCTTCAACTTATGATGAACTGACGTCAGAATCAGCGTTATTGAGACTCGGTAACTCCACAGCAACAGGTATTTCAAAGTTTGGTAGCGCTCGATGAGCTTTCCGCCGAAGTCCGATTGTTGTATGTATCTGCTTTCGAACGTAGTCATTTGATATGTAGCGAATGGTCTTAACAAATGTTGGTAGATCCGGGTGGGTTCTAAACGCAGCATTAAGTTCCCTGTTGAAGCGCTCAAGTGGATTATTAGTCCGCGCCACCAGCGTACCCTCCAGGCCATGAACATTCCACTCGTTCACGGAGTATCGTTCCATCCAAGTCTTCTTAAAATAGACCCAGAACGACCGCTACTTTTGCTTCGAGTAGTGGTAGCCAAGCCGTCCACACCTAGACTTTATCTCTTCCTTTACCCACGCAATACCAGCTACTCCCACTTTATCTTGCTCTATCACAGTTAACATGTCCAACACGCCTTTCCCCATGGCGACCCTCACTTCATTGTCAGGAATACATAACTGCTTCATTTTTCGTCGTAGAGCCTGTTTAAAATGAAAGAGGCATCCTATCTCCTCTGCATTTGAAATTGTGCTTGCACACTTTTGATCAAGCCGATCTCGAAGTCGCATACTATTTCTGCTGGGTGTGTGTTATTGTCTGTGCTCTTGATAATTTGGTCTAACACTTCCCAGTATGTGGCTTCATTGCAATTAGTGCACGACACATAGAACACCGGTACAAACAAGCAGCGAGCACGATCTTCAGCCATAACCACCACGCACTGCCGGAAACCATTTGGAACGCATCCAAATGTTCCATCCACAAATAATGTTACACTATGAGCCGATAGAACATCCATCAAAGCTGGGTGAGCCCACCCAATTAGTCGGTTAGGCTTCTCTTTGGACTTTTTGTCTGGTGTCACCAGGTGAAACTGGAAGAATGATAGTTTGGTGTTCGGAATCATTGACAACGGAGGCACGTCAACAACTCCATGAAGATCACCACCATAGTATTACCTCTTAATCCTGAAAACCCGCGAGACGACCTGTTCTTCTGTCAAGCCTTCGGCAATATGATCGCCATTGGTTGAATAAAATGTCAGGTAAACTTGCTCCCAGATGTCATTAGCCGACATATCAATCCAAGTAGTTGTTAATCTGTCGACCATCGCCTTCATACCTGAAACCACGTTGACAGTGTGGTCACTAGTACCGATTGGAGGTGGGCATGTGTGAGAATTCGCCCACACTAATTCATGCGCCGGCATTCGTAATTCCAGCCTAGCTGAACACTTTGTATTGCGGTAGCCACTGCACCTGTAAACGATTTTCCGGTCGGAAGCCCAATTCTTCGTGTACTTATATCCGCAATGATAGCGAACAGTACGCGAGCCTCGAGATTTCTTAGTTGGAAGTGAGGTAGCATCGGGGGTCACTCTGGTATGTGCTATGGTATCCGGGTCAATGATCAGACTGTGTGCCACCCCATGCGCTGAATCATCCTTGTTGTGCAGACGATTGGCTTCATGACGAGGTCGCCCATGTCTTCCTCTTGCCTTCGGGGACCAACTCCCCATCCAGTATGGCAGCTAGCAAAAATTGGGTCTGTGGAGAATACTGTACGGAGCGCGGTTGTGCTGAATCAAGCGAAAACGACAGTGAGCTCAACATGCCACCGCGTCGGCAACGCGATAGTGTCGTCGATGGCGTGCTAGAGTGAGGAAGTGTTACAATACCCCGACCAAAAATCCGGTCATCGTTGAATTGTTGGCTCACAAATCATCAGATCATCTTCCATGCCATGCCAGAATAAGACCTTCAAAAAAGCTAACCTTGGCTGAAGCTGTGCGATCCCAACTTGCAAGTATTTGCTTGAGTTGGAGATCCAGACGTCCAATCTGAGTTCGTAAGAACTCCTTTTCCTTCTTCTTTTGGGCTCTTATACGCACCATAACATCACAACGCTTCTTGCGGCGATGTTCCATCTTGGTCTGCTGGGCCCACGATTGCGTTGTAGCGTCAGCCCAATCGTGAAGCTGAATCCAAGCGAATTCATTCTTGATCAAGGTAGCCTGAGAGCCTGTTGAGTGTGTCATGAGTTGCTTGTATCTGATGTGATCTCTACTCACCACGAAAAATGGAAGACTGACGAAGCAGCCTGTCAGTCTGATGCCCTACACTCGCATGACTGATCCCAACTGTTGATTATACAACTTGCATAATCAACAGATGATGACACAACTCCACGAGAATCTCTGACACTACCTTTGTTTGCGCACCGGTACCAACTATTGGACAGGTCAAAATTGATGATACAAGGAATTGTAACCAAAGGTAGCTAAGACGGCTAACAAGTGTCGATAGTCGCTCATATGCGCACAAGGGGGAGGGATAGATGATCGACGTCGAACTCCATCATGAGGGCACCATCTTCGAGAAGAAGACGGTAGCCATGAGCAATGCATTTCCCCTTCAATTCAAGAATGGAGAAGGTTTCCTCGGAAAGTGCACGATCAAAGTTGTAGAGGAGTATATTAGAGTGAAGAAGACCTCGGTAGCTTGAGCCATGAAGGTCTACACAGAGGACCCGACTACGCGTTTTTAGGCAAATTCATCACTTCAGTGATCGGTTATCTGTAATAGTTTATTTTCGGATCATGTCGCGAAGAACTTCCTACTTAGCCAATGCGATACCACCCTGTTTAAATATATGTTTTCATTTATAGTTATGTCAGCTGGTTAGATCACATTGCCTTCCCAGCATGGGGTCTTCTGTGAACACCATGTGTTCAACGAAAAAACTCTCAAACTTCTGCAGCCCAGAAAGTCACAGTTGGCCGAGCAGTATCTACAAAACGGCTTGTAATTGGACAAAACTGACCTCATCTTTGGACTCTAATACCCAATATATCTAAATGTCGATAACACCATTACTCTTGTCCTAAGCGAACCTCAATTTGCACATTACAGTAAGTGGTAGGGTTTTAGCGGCAGCTGGCTCGCATACTAAAAAGTTAGAATAATTACTACGATTTACTTTAAGCATTAGAACTCAATTTTAGCCATTCGAAAAATAAGGATGATGGGAATCGAACCCGTGTTCGTCCGCATAAATCGCGGTGCTCTTGCCAATTGAACTACGTGTCCAAGCTCACTTGTCTACCTTTGAAAATAACTGTAGTTGTTTCAATTGTTATTATGTATCTTTCTACTGATGAATATTACTCGTCACCAGAACTGTCACTGCTGACAAACTCGTCATCTGTGTCTACTGCTTCGTTTGCTGCATCAAGATCAGCGAGGAGATCCAGGAAGGTGCTGATCTTGTCCGCATCGTCCTTTTCGTCTGTATTTTCTACTTTGCGATTGTCTCCAAGTAGATCTGTTTTTGAAAAGCCGCTAACAGTCGTTGTGGCAGTGAGCTGGGTCCACGGTTCGACAATCCACGAAGTGATATCCAGCCGTTTTGGAGCTACCATCTCAGAGGCTGTACTCGCAAGTCCTTGCTGGAGCTCTTAAAATTTCTCGTGCCATTTCTTGTATTTCTGTCCTTGCCACCTCAGAGACTGCGCAAGCGTGTCTTGAACGGCTGATTCCAGGTCACATCGGCCGGTTGGCAGGCGTAAGTGTTGATGGGGTGGCACCCTCACTAGGATAACATTAATCGACAACACGTACTCCATTATATCTTGGGTCCAATGACATGAAAAGTCATCCCACAGGAGTAATACCTTCTCATCCATGTCGTCCCCGTCCCCGATGTGATATTCCAAAACGTAAGCGAGATCTGTGCGTTCCGTCAAGCCAAAATATTGCCATAGATTTGGCATCCGCATTCGCGTTGGAGTTGGGAGATCTCGTGCCAAAGTCAGACTCCAAATCCATGGCGTTTAGAGTCGTTGATGTCTTGCCCGTGTTTGTGACGTGATACACCACTCTTAAATACAAAAAACGGAGCTTGATTGTTGTCGTGCCTGCTCAGCAAGAATCATGACAGTAGCTCGCTCTTTATCTTTACCACTGCATTTAACCCACACCGTCTTCTGTCCCCTTTCTGTGATGGTAGTGTGAGGAAGGTATTCAAAGAAGACGGTTGCATTCAGTCAGAATTAAGTTGTTAGTGATAACAGAGTAGTACAGCGCTACTACCAGTCTGGTCTGCGTTAAACACATTGCTAATGTTGTGTTTGAGAATGTCCGTCCGAACTTCACCCCTGAACTTTGCTCTTGGTACCGCTGCGTCATCTGGTGTCGTTTGCCCTTGACGTGTTCGTGGTCGGATTGACAGCTTGTGTCTGCGCATAAAGCGTCGTCTCTTAGAGTACGAGGCGCAAAAGACACGCGGATCAATACACGCATCCGCAGCTATCTCCAGCGCCTTCAGCTACAGCATTTTGGCTGAGACTGAACAGCCTTCCTTCCGTATAGAGTTCAGCCAATGTACGATGTCGTTCTCGGTCTCAGCTTAGAGGACCGTTGTATCACTATTCCTGCGGTAGTTCTGCAAGTGGCCTTTGCCTTCGTCGTACACATTTTGGACAAAAACCTTCTTTGACCCCTCCACTTTGATATTTGTTTCTGATTTCTTTTCCTTTCTGCTTTACTCACGGACGGGTAGAATTCTTCAATTACGGCCGCTACCTTGGCTCCTTCAGCAAGGCGGTCGAGAATGTGGCTTTTGTGCGAGTTGCCAACTGCGATTCTAATGTATTTCTTCTCTCTTCTACCGGTTCCGGCAATGCGAGGTCGGGTCATCGTCGGAGCTTTTGAATAATGAACAGCCAGTCATGCCTCAACTGCCGGACATTTTTAGCAATGGCATGCTATGATTTAGGTTTGACAACATATGCTAAATATACCTTGATGCCATTAGCTATTCAAAAAGTTCGCTTAGGAAATGCGTTCGCTTACGACAGGAGTAATTCGGTATAGGTTCTTACAATTTTAACGTTCATATCAGCCCAGACACTTAGTATCATCAATTTCGACCGATACGCCGTGTTTTACGCGCATATTGAATGAAGTATTAAGAATAGTATACAATACACTGACTTCCGGCTTTTCGCTTCGATAGCGTAGTGACAGTGGCTCCATCAAACGCAGTAGCCAAAGCGTCTTGACATTAGTTACAGCGACGTAGAAGAATGAGCGTGAGGTGAGTAAGGTAAGTTGACAAGCACGAGCTACCTAGTACTTCACTACAACGAGATGTGCAATGTTCTCTTGGGGCAAATGCAGAGCTACATGGACGCTCGCCTTGTTAGCAAGATGGCGCTGCACTACCCGCATACAGTTGCGACTGCAAAGTGAGGTAAACCCATGCACTATCGAACGCGAGTAGTGAAGATGTGCTTCGGCCATTTGATTGTAGTAATCTCCTAAACTTTTGATTGAGAATTCAGTAGAAATATACAAATTGATTTCACTTCGCACAACTTTGCTAGCAAAGATGCAATACCAATGCCGTTGAACGAGTTGTAGGACGATCTAGAGCAGGCGCAGACACAAGGCACGCACAAAGACATTCTTAGCGTCAAGCGCATCGCGCTCTCGTGTGCGTGTCAAGATGCTGTAGGACCAGAAGAACGCTGCGGACTAGGCCATTATGGTCTTCAAACGCATGAACATCCTCATCGAGACCATGGTTAACACGTGCTCTAAGACCACGTTCTTGTCAGCGACTGAGTTGAGGTCGTCGGGTGAGGACTAGGATGGCGACAACTACAGTGGTGCCAGTGGCAGTGACTGCAATCTCAGTGACTTCGCTGACGATTTTGATGTGGACGTGGACGATGCCGCCGCCAAGGAAGGTTGGCGCCTAGCTCCAACTCCTGCGACTCGTACACCCAAGGTTTCGACGTGAATTCGTTTGGGCATTTAACCCCCCCAGACCGGATGTAGCATAATGCTACATAGCCTTTCTCACTAAACTGAATATATTCAGTTTAACAATCATTTGACTTAAAGTTTGTATGCCTGTCCTTTCCCCCGTCCACGGCCAATACAAACGTTAAGATAACCATTTGATTCGTTTCTGTACGCGTCTTTTTATTTTCACTGTTCATAGACTGGTATTTGTCTATTTTCCAAATATATGATTTTGTAGGTTCCTGGGAGTCTGCGTTCTGATTTGTATCAACTTTCAAAAGGAATCAGCCAATGAGTGGTTCTCAGTCGTTGTCTCGCCCGCCGTTTTGGAATCCGCCTCATTCCTGAATTTGAGCGAGCAGTGCGCAAGCAGAATAAGAGAACAATGGTGAGGCCATTAGGTAAGGTGTTATGCGATAGTGAAGTAACTGGACGCGACCTGTCGTTCAAGTCGGTGTGGAAAGAGCTCAAGGGTCAAGGTTGGTACCGCAAGCCCCCACCACGGCGTAGCCTTGATGACCGCTACTTCTACATCAGGCCTGATGGTAGCACAACCGGGTCGGAAGGCGTACATTTTTTTCGTGGCGAAGAGGCTGTGCTAGAGTACTATGCGAACGGTATGTTTCAAAGGTTTGTGCTGATATTTATGAAATGCTAACTATTTATGTCTTCTATCTCTTTATTTGCAGTGTTGCGCAGCCGTTCCCGCCTTTGTGGTACTTGTGGCATTCATAGTACTGCTCCTGGCGATGCGCAGATTGCTGCGGCTGCTGAAGTTGTCCGACAAAACTATCTAGCTGACATTGAGGCAGCCGAGGCTCGTGAACGAGCTCGGGCTAGTCAACCGTCAAATAATCAACCTGTTACAACTCAAGCTACCAATATTGAAGCATCTACTTCATCAAGCGATTTGGTGACACCTGTTCAAACATTTGCCGCTCAAGTTTCTACTATTCCAACAATACCTGTCCAACCATCTTATTCGGAAGCTATTCCTACTCAAGCTAGTACTGTGCCTCCTACAATTACCGGAGGCGAGCCTGCTCAAGCTACCGCTACACACACAGCGGCACCGACTACACCTGCTCGGCGTTCAACGAGACGTTCATTGGGGTTGTCGGCGACGTCTCCTGATGTCGAAGTCAGCGACGAGGATAGCACAAGCGCTCGTCCATCTGATGCCGATGAGGACAACGGTATGTTGCATATTATGTTGCATGGTAGTCTGCATACTATGCTGCACAATATGCTGCATGTAATGATGCATATTATGCTGAATACTAATTGTTTTTCCTCTTGTAGATGACGATGAAGCCGAAGTAGTTGCTCTTGGTAACGAGTTATTGGCGGATAAGGATGACAATTTGAATGCGATGGATGGAGGCGCTAGTGGTTACTTTGAAAGTATCGGTTCGGGTGATGAAGCTGAAAAAGATGACGTTGAGGCTGGTGAATACGATTCGAGTGAAGATGTGGAGGTACATTGCTTACCAGAAGATGTTAGTGATGATCCAGAAGAAACGGAGGCAGAAATTGCAGCTGAAGTTCTCTTTGCAGAGAATTTTTTGCAGAGTTTTGGGGGGAAGATCAAGTACTAGCTGGGAACCTGACAGATCCTGTGTTGCGGAGCATGTCAGCTACCGGGTGGGAAGATGTTGAAGAACCTGATATCCACGAGCACTTGATGTCTCCATACGAACCTGTCGATGATTCCAGAAGCTATCCTGGACTGCGGCAAAACTACTCAGGACCAACTGCTGAGGCCCTGCGGCATGGTGACTCACCGGTTGCCCTATTTTTTTATTTTTTGCCGGTGGTGCTATGGCAGCATATCGCAACTTGTTCCAATGACTACCATCGCGAGATGTTGCCTCAGCGAATTGATGATGCGTACCAGCGCTATCGGAAGAAACAACGACGGAATCCGGACCTGCCACGCAAGACACGTCGCGATGTTCAGCATGAAATGGAAACAATGAAACCAATCATGCCTCATGAGCTCTGCAGATTCATGGGGCTGTTGGTGGCAAGGACAATTGCACCAAACCGCGAAAAATTATCCAACCACTGGAAGACGACTGATGTAGGTGCGATTTCACGCGGGAGTTTTGGTTCTGTTCTTTCACGCGACCGCTTTATGGAGATCTCAAGGAACCTCCATTTCAATTCGAACAGTGATCCGCGAGCTCAAACGGATCGTGCTTGGAAAATCAGAAATGTGGTGGAGGTTCTCCAAAGAACATTTGCTCGTGGTTACATTGCACCAGCACACTTAGCGTTTGATGAAGCTGTATTACCGAGTCGTTCGTCTTTCAACAAGATGCGCGTGTACTTGAAAGACAAGCCCCACAAGTGGGGCACAAAGCTCTTCATGTTGTGCAGTGCGGTCACCGCGTACTGCATTCGGTATTTTTTTGGCGTTTATTTATTCTTCTGTTGTATTATGCAGTTTATAATTCTAACTTCTGTTGCTACATGCTACATATGGACAGGTTTGAAGTGTACTGCGGCAAGAAGCAGCATGCAAGTGACGCTCACAAACCTGACATGAAGTCTGGACCTGCTGCTGTAGTGAGAAATCTGTTGGAAGTGTTTGGGCGAGATGCACGCAAGCAAGGAATGAGATTAGCTGTCGTAGATCGCTTTTATACGTCGGTGGCGCTGGCGATTCAGCTGTTGCTAATGGGATTCTATTGTGTTGGCACTATCATTACCAATCGACTTGGGTACTGCAAGCAAGTTATCGAGAAGAAAAAAACAAGACCTGAAGCAATTCCGCGCGGTTCGTGCAAGATTTCTCGTTCAAAGTTGGTTCCCGACATGAAAGCCATCAGCTGGTGGGATTCACGGCCAGTACACTTCCTTTGTACTGGCGGCAGCACGGAGATGGATAGAGTTGTATGCCAGGATTGTGGTGAGCAGGTTGAAGTACCGTGTCCGAGAGTGGTGAAGGACTACCACGCCTTCATGGGGGGCGTGGATGGCCACGATCAGTTGCGCTTGCAACGATACTCTCTCCAACGTGCACTCCGCTTCAAGAAGTATTACAAATCACTGGTGCTCGGTTTGATTGACTTAGCGATTGTCAATGGCTATATCATTCACAAGGACTACCACAAAAACAAGGAGTCAAAACCCTTGACACATGTGAAGTACATGATAAAGCTCCACCTTCAGCTTTGTCAACTCCACGCCACAGACATGTACGAGGGTAATACATTTGGAGCCCCACAGCCTTCTACTACATCTCGCTACGAACCGCTTCCAGTTGGCGCAGACAAGCAGTCTCAACATTCTGCTCGTCAAGTTGACGAGTGGCGTAACGCAAGCACACAGCCGAAGAGACGTCAGCGCGCTTGCAAGGTTTGTTCAACATTACGCACAGATACTCAGCGTGCCTCTACAACGTCGTACTTCTGTGGTGATTGCAGTGAGGTGGGGCCAATATTCCTCTGCATGCGCGCTCGTCGCAAGGTTCGAGAGGTGGCTATGACGTGTTGGGATATCTGGCACCAGGAGTGGGCCAATGGAAAACTAATCCCAGTGGAAGATGCCAAGCCAATTCGAGTCCGTCGCAAAGTCCGAGCGACTGATCCTGGAACACCATCTACGCCTGGGACTCCAGCTTCAGGCAAGAGGCGCCGCACCAGTCAGTAGGGACTAAAATGCATATTAGGGTGCTCATAAGATGCATTTATGCATGGTAAATCAATTACTTTTGAAATCGTCCAACTCATGTTACTGTAGCTTTCGTTGAACTTGGTGATGGTTTGCCTGTTTCACGCATTCCCATCTCGAGTAGGAGCATGTGCAACTACTTTGTACACGCAATTGAGCGTGTCAAGTGATTGCTGCACCAGCTGTAACTCTACCGATCTATTGTATTTTGAATTTTGTATGGTACATAGAACCCATGTGTACGCATCATTTGCTTGTGTCACACGTAGGGATGGCACCCCGACTTTGTGTGTGAGTTTTTGTATGGGAAGTTCTGAACACTAAATTTCTGAAATTGGGAACTGGAGAGTAGCTGTTTCTGTTCCGCGGGTTTGGTGTGGTGTCCTGTCACTCTCCGCGATACGTTGCATTATTCAGCTCGAAGACGCAAATTGCATACGAATATGCAGTTTGTATTGAGCGAGGGACAAATCTACAGAAGAACCGGGCATATCTACAGAAGATTGGGTAGGATTACAGAAATAGTGTCAAATCTACAGAAACTGTGATGTAATTACAGGAGACTGAGGCATTTCTACAGAGCAGTCCGACAAATGTACAGACGCGAATGCATTCATTGGTGGATGGCTGTTGAATACTACGGAAGTGGCATTGGATTGGCCAGACTCGAAATAGTGTGCCCTTTTGGTCAAACAGACTATTTTTAGTCTTCCAGAAATACACAACTACGATATCTAAACTATTGTACTCATTCATCGATCCGACGCTTTTTGTTTTGCCAATGTCTAAGTACAGCTGGACATTCCTTCACTCATGTGAAAATGAAGCGAAGAAGGACGAGTTTCTCGACCAGCAGAAGAAAACATTAACCGCCAAGAACCAGTTAGAAAAGTGTCAAGTCTGTTCACCTAACACGAACATGCACAAAATGCGCTATATCAGATATAAGTGTAACTCAGTCACATGAGCAGCCCTAACTAGCGGTGTTCAGACGTGTAAATGGTTCATGAAAGTGTTATTTTGTCAAGAATCAAAGCGCAGTGACATTTTTCAAAGCGGATATCATTTGAGCAACGTTTCGTCACCACGAAATCACGAAATTACTCTTGGAATGCAAGCGTTCATCCGAGAGCGAGCCTTGATCGGTGAAAAACCAGTCTGCGTTATGAACGCGTTGGTCAAGAAGTTCAACATCGAGAAGGCTGACCCTAAAAAATTGCTGTCTCAAGTTCAAACAAGAGTTCGCAACTATCGAAAGAATATTCTCCATGACAACGACTTTGTCGATGAAATGGAGAAACTTATTTTACAGCACCGTATTCGACTTCTATAGGTAACAATGAAGCTTTTTCATTTGGCTGCTGTGTTGACATGTATGGCAACCCAAAGTTAGGCAAAGGATCAGAGGACGAACCCCTGGTCGTCGGATTCGCCACAAAATCAACAATCCGGAGATTGAAGTTTGCCGCGCAGTATATGATTCATCTTGATGCAACTTTTAAGCTCAACTCAAAAGGGTTTCCTGTCATTGCAATCGGAGTGTCGGATATGTGGAGACAGTTTCACCTAGTTTCGATGTTTCTTGTTTCGGATACTAAACAGCCACAGTGGGAAGTCGCTATTCAATCGACATTGGATATGTACGTGAGGATCACAGGCGAAATAACATGCATCAGTTACGTGATGATGGACGCGGATGCAGCTCAGCGAAACGCGTTCGATGCCGTAGCTTTTCAATATCTGAACGTTGAGCAGGGACCAAAGTTCATAATGTGTTTCTTCCACGTCATGAAAAACGTGAAGAAACACACATCACAACTCAGCCAATCGAAGCAGCAAAGTGTTTATCGTCATGTATACAGCATTCACTATGCCCGAGACCATGTTGAACTGAAGTCGCGTATCCAGATCGCAGTGAAGGATTGGAAAGGAGACCCGGAACTACATGATTTCTGTAGTTATTTTATCCAACAATGGATAACTAGTCCATATCGACATTGGCAATGTATTGAAACACCTATGGGAATGGCGAAAACAAACAATCCGATTGAGAATTTCAACGGACAGTTCAAACAACAGCAGACGCAACGACGTCTCTTGAGGTTGAATGTCCTTTTCACTCAACTGCTGGAATGCTGCACGCTGAAATCTGTCCTGGAGACTCCATTCCAGACAGAAACTCGAACGTCGCCTGGAATTTTGCGCGGATACCGCAAACTGCATGCAGAAAAGGCGTTATCAATTGAACAGCTACCTGATAGCGCAATAGCAGTATCTAACGGGAAGTTGTTCCAAGTGTTCCAACATTATAAGCCAGTTACGCTGGTGAGAAAACCCTCCGCTGTGGAGAGAGAGGCAGCTACGGAAAGAGTGTTCGAAGCCGAGTCACAACCTGCTCGCGGTTGGCTGATACATCCAGAGTTTCACCAATGTAGTTGCCGTACCTGGTTTAAATTGGGTTGCTGTGTTCATCTCACAGCAGTACAATTGATGCTTGGTATGACCCTTCATGGAACATCAGGTAAACGACCGGTATTCGAGGACAAACGCAGAAAAAAGAAGCGTGGTCGTCCTGCTCAAGCAGGCCCAGCCCTTAGTTTACACTGACTAATTGTATTAGTGGACATCTATAATCAAGTTTTCCTTTTTTGCGAGCGTATCTGGTGTGCAAGGTGTGTCATTTAGTTTCAGCTACTGTCTAACTCATTGTTCATTCAAATAATATGAATACTATTATTGAACGACTCTAACAGCTTTGAAATCGGCAGATTTTAATGGCACCATGTGCGTATGACGGGAGGAACAATACTACTCACTAGGGTATTCTAGTACTTACAGTAGTAGACGAGTCATAGTATACTTGTTTTTCTGCTCCAACATCGAATTAACAGTAGGTGCAACCCTCACTAGAATATTACGGCACCACGACGCAAGTTTCGGCAGATATTGTCGTACAACTACGCAAGTTCCGACACATATAGATCGCAAATGATCACTTGATAGGCTGAGATGCGAGCTAGCAAAAAGTAACCTACTTTCGGCCATAAACTGCGGATGTGGCTGATCACTAGATGCCATTTTGTGACTCAGAAAGAAGTCATGGATGTAGCTTCAATATCTAGATCCCGTGGGTGCCGTCACATCCCTGTATTATTGACTGAAGTGGTACTTCGTTGTCCTGGGCTTTACTGTACAAGGCACTTCAACCATCGCCACAGATTGTACTCTACGTCAAGCCCATACAATCATTGATATTATCGGCCGAAGACAATTATATGCCATTGGGGTGCAGCAACCTTGGATGAAGCCGAACGATATGCCTCCGATGTAGCTTCAACAGCTAAACCCCTCTATGCCAATACTGGAAAGACAAAGCGATTTTGACAGGTAGACACAAAGGCAAATAGTCCATGGACTATTCTGTTATCCCTACACCTTACCTACCCCTTCTGTAGAAATCACAGTTCCGCGTAACTTTCACCTGTAGATATATCATTCCCCCGTTTGTATTCTACTTTAGCACGACTTTTTCACTGACCTGCCTCTAGTACCATACCCTAAACATTTTTATTTACAAACATCAAGTCTAATTATGTAGCATATGCAGTTTAGATGTTCCTTGGACCTCCCGGTCTGGAGGGGTTAAATCTTGCTGATATAGTTCGTGTCCCTCTTTCGTCAAGTATTGACTTGTTCTCTGAATATTTCTATCTCGAGATGGAACAAAGCATAACTATGACTTTGTAGTTTTCAGCTGTGAAAAATTAGTGGATGTTGACCCAGTCGGACAAGATCAACATTCAACATAAAACTATAGCTATAGGCATTAATTTTGTGTGTGTTCTAAAGTTTCATGAATTAATCAACACTTTTGGCTGGCTTTCATCTTTGTTGCTCTGACTCGGAGTCCGAACCGTCGGTGTTACGCTTATCATGTGCACAAAACTTTTATCTGTAGTGGGGCGACGGTCTTCAAGACCTGACCACACACTGGGTTGGTGACCGAGGACGGTCCCAGCCATAGCTGGCGTAGGATAAGACTCAGAGGTGGGTAGACTCGAGGTAGATGACTAGGATTTGCTGTAGGAGTATCTGACCAGGGTCTCACCCACTTCATTCTGAATATTGCGGACTACAATACAAGCAAGAGTTCTAAGGAAGCGCCAGCTTCCCTCGCGACTGTGTTCATTCGGATTCTACCACATTATCATAACCAATAATATATATATTTACACAGAAGGTAAATCAAGTACTGTGTTCGCTCGTCATAGTTCTCACCGTAGGACGTATGTCGAGTGCTGCACTAGTCTAATGAATGATGCCTCTTTAACGGTGACTCGCGAGCATCGCTGCTCTCGAAAGGAGGAACTGTAACCAATGTACCTTCTTCTCCTTCGCCATAATCTCAGTAGACACTTGTACTGCTTCCTTCGTTGGGAACATCTCGTTCGCTGTTTGTATCAGCTTCGATTCGAATGGGCCACGAGTCTTCGATGTGCCTCTCATGAGACTGTGTGTTGCTTTCTTGGAAAAGACATGATCTGGAGTTGCGGAATCTCGAACGTAGATGAGAGTGCTAAGTGGCATACCATGAGTTGACATTGTGGAGGTGCTTGTAGGGAACGAGGTAGATTTTCAAATGAACTACAGACCGAATCGCGGTACCAAACCTGCTGTTCACTACAATTCAACGTTCTGCTGTTACTTTTCAGTGTTAAACACGATTAAAACCGAAGTCTGTTCTCATGCATTCACATATGATTAGATCATTGTTGAGACCTTCCTTGCATGCATTTACAATGCAGTATACATGTAAATACTAGTTCTGTCTTGCCCTCATGTCGAGTACAGTAGTGTTCATCTTGAGATTTCACGTAGAGAAGGTTTATTATTCGTTTGGACGACCATAGGCACGAAATTCTGGATCTGTTCGAGTATTCGACATCTGCTGCACCTCATGGTTCTCGAGATCCACATAGCGTCTTGAAAACTTCGGTGTAAAGTGTACTATCCTGTACTAACGTTGTACATGGCTATCAGGTGGTGCTATCAGGATATTACAACGCGACGCGAACAAGTTGATGTTGCTCATTTTAGTGTGTTCGTGTTCACCATGGCACTGCTATTCTTGCCGAAGGTGAAGTCGTTTCTACCTGTTTCCATGTCGACATTAGCAGGCATGCAGTGTACTTGATCCAGTATGGAACAACTCCAGTTTCTTCAACATGAATCACCTCTTAAAGAGGAGAAGAGCACCCCAGAGTTGACGATATTATCTCGCAGACAAGCTGAACTGGAGGCTGCGAACGATCGACTACAGCACACGGCACAGGTAGGTGGATATTTTTACGAGTGGTGTTCGTAGCTAAGCTCATTTTCATCTGTTGGTAGAATTTTTCACTCGAATGGAAAACGTTTTTCGGATACGCGATGAAGATCAAGCAACAGCGTACAACCGATGTTAGTACAAGTTCTATCGCCAGTGAAAAGGATCTCGAAGATATACTGCTAAAAACTCAAGGAGGTCTCGTTTTACTGCGCGAACTTCACGACAGACGCCATCACCAGTGGAAAGAGGTTGCTAAACGTTATGGTTATCAGCATGAAGCGATCACTGACAATGTATTGAACAAACACGACTCGGATCGACCTTCACAACCTCAATGGTTTCAAACACTAGTCTCGAAGTTGTCGAAGTTGAATCAACAAGTGGCTGCAACGGCTCATTGTGCAGTGAAAAGGTCGCAATTGGTTGCTAGTCGAGATCGAACACAGGGAATGCTAAAACATCAACCAAGTCTTCTCAAGCAACGAGCTCACGCATTAGATACCTGTCACCGACTCCAGCACGTGTTGGATTCCAGCGCCGACAACGATCCGCCTTCCACTATCACTGATTGCGTGCGTGTCGAAGATGTGAACATGCTGATGCAGTTTAATTACATGAAACACCAACAGGCTGTCGTTTTGGAGCGCTTTTGTATTCGTCTCAAGTGGCTACCAGTAAGTCACCGATTCCACCTAAGACAGCGCATGTTGGCACTTTCGCACCAACAAAAAGCGAAGAATACGCCACGATCAAACGCTTCAACCGCGTATCGAAACAGCAAGAATCATTTACAATGCCCACTTTTCATGATATCAACTGCTCATTTTGCTGCAGAACTCAAAGTCTTGGCGCTGAAATACGCATTATCAATTCCGGATGGAGTTGATGTAAAGAACAAGTCTAGTACCGAAGAATTTCACACCTTTCGACAAGGTGCAGACGGACTTCTAGCGTCTGTGGTTGGTACTTTTCCTTCAGATAATGCCATCAATTCCGATGCGAATGTGGAAATGAATTTGGATCCTTTGGTACATTCATACACAGGAAACTCACGGTGGGAAATGATTCAGCGTGGTTTTCTTGGCAACTGTGAACCTGGTCAGGAGCGTACCGAAGAAACTTTGATCACTCTTCGCAACAACCACAAAATAGATTCACTCCTAGCGAATGAGTGGGAACTACTGAGTCTCGATGACCTTGAATACCTTCGTGCCAGATTGGAGGCACTCTCGAGGGCACATATGAATCGTGCTCAAGTCGATATCGCTGTAACTGGGTCTGTACTGGAAAATAAGCATCTAGATCAAGCTATAGAAGAAGCTATCGACGATGATGACCAAAGTAATGAAGATGGCCAACGAAATTTATCAAGTTCATGGAATCCAGATGCGCTTTATTCCCTCTACGTCCTGCGTGTAGCCTCATGTCGAGCAAAACGATTGAGTCTGCTTCGCTTACTGAATTACCTCCATTTCGTCCAGCTATCGCAAGTCAATTCTCTGTCTAATAGTTCTTCTGGAGGACGTTCCTCCAAATCTGCTGAGGGTAGCAGAATAAACCCATGGATTGCAACAAAGTGCGAGAAAACTGGAGACTACATCGTTATCTGTTCGCCAAATACAGAGGATGATAATATTGACGATAACACCGACAACAAAGGAAATCCAGAATTCACTTTTGCGGCTGCAAGACGCGATTTAGAAGTGTTGGAACTTCAAATGCTGCGCATGGCAAGCATTTTTATCTTCAAGCAGGAATATAATAGTCTCCCCTCTCCACGCAAACACACCAACGACAGATGTGTGAATGATCATGATTCAGACTCCATCGTGATGACTATTGACCGACTTGAGGTCCTTCGTGATATCTACGACTGCGAAGTCGTGTTTCACCAAGCCAAGGTGCAGTTAGTGGAGAACCTCCTTGAGATTGGTCTTCAGTTTGCACCACGAATGCAAGATGTCATCGAACTTGGCTTCGTAGCACCTGAGATGGAAGCTGAACCATTCACAGATATCTTGTTGCCACTACTACAACGACGTCCGAACATTGACTTTTCACACGCGTATTTTTTCGAGAGCTACGCGACTGAGACCATTCTTCTTGAGCTCCAAACTTCACTCATTCAACAGATAGAGCAATACTTTGAACGCCTTGAGTGGTGTGCTCTGCAAGATTTCGCTTTCGGTGAACATGATGACAACGACAACGATCGACGGCAGTGGGTTTGCCGGCAAATTCTGGGAAAACGATCATTAATTCAGCTCTATTCGCACCAGAATGAGTTGGTGCGTGTAGCTGATGAGAAATGGTTCTCCTGTACATCCGTCGGTGAGTTTCATGCTCTCCAGCACGCACTGCTGGAACAAACACTGGTCACCTGGTCTTTAATTATCAAGTTAGAGCTGCCTGGGAGGTCGATGCGCTGTCTCGAGCGCACATCAGGAGATTTATTGATTGGTAATGGCTGGCAGCTCGTCCTTCGTCCACAGTTGCTCTCGGATATATGTCAAACACTCCACGAACAAACTAATGAGCCACGTCCTCTCATCGAATATCTCCATAAATCTGTAGAACTGGAAAATTGGCGCCATAGCCTTGGGAAGAGCGTTTACGAAGCTCATTTACTGGAACGCATTCACCACTTTCACTTTGACTTTGTGAAGTACGCTGCTGCATTAGACTCTGTACTTGGAGGAGAGCAAGCTCGTCATCTTGCCTTCTTCTTTGACTTTGGCGAATGCGATCGTACTAGATCGCTTCAACCGTTTGCAATGGAACTGGAGATGGCCACATCGCATACATCAAATACTATGTCTGCTTCCAGACCGACTTGTCTGCACAGCGACGATAAAAGACCTATATCGGAGTGGCTTCATGCGCACTTAAGCTCTTCGCAGCGTTTGGTAGAAGACTTTGGTAAAAGTGACGATGTCGATAAACAACTGAAGAAAATTGGAACTTGGAGACGATCGCTGTCGCAATTGCAACAGCAGTATGTGTCATATCTTCGAGTGAACGTGAGCTATCAAGATGCTGTTGGAGCTGATGTCTTTGAATTTGCAGCTTCGTATCCATACGTGTGTCTAGCCAACACGCTCATACCGGAATCATCCGATTTATCTGACGGGGTTTCGATGGATTTCAACACAGTTCGCACCAAATACGCGAAGGAAATCGCTGACAAGATGGCGGAAGAGATGCGAACGAGCTGTTTTCCTTACTGGAAAAAGCTGGAGAATCTCAAGCAGCAACTCCACGAACGTTTTGCAACAACTCAAGATCAAAATCATAGCACCATACAACCAGAATTCCAGTTGCAGGATATGGTAGCTTGTGGAGAATTTCTGAAGGAAGCGATTGATCATCCACGCCTACTCACGACACTGAATTGCCACCTACAGCGTCTTCGGAACGAGAAAAAGCTTATGCAGCATCTGAGTGCTGCTACGCGCGCTAGATGTGCGTTTATATCTCATTCAGCAGCCTCGGATAGACGAGAAAACGAGAACGAAGACCAGCCTTCTACTCTGACAAAGTGGCTTATGGTGAAGCTGCACCAGCTCAAAGTGGACCTTCGTATTAATGAGAGGCCGAAAGTAGAACAACTCCTGTTGACTCCACCAGCGTCGTGTTCCTCTCCTTCAACTTTTGCTCCGCGAACAGCATGTTTGTTTGGATCAAATCGATTGCCTCTCGACATCTCCACGTCAGATGCACTTCTTCAAACAATCCCTTCATTCCGTGCTTTACTTATGACGTTCGCAACGACAACAATCTCTGAGAAATCGTCACGAGACGTGAGTGGGGCATCCACCGCACATACTACACGTCTCTATGAGTATCGCGAGGAAACTCTACGCATTTTGGTGCACATTTTTCACCAGTTCAACTGCACAATCGACTTGCTGCGAATACGTTGCGGCTCTCGTTTTGCAATCACTCGGTCAAATACGTTAGGAGGTCAACAACGTCATTTGGCTAGTTTGAAAAAAACAACTGGAACTACACACTCAGGGCTGGGTAGACTTGAGCGTTGGCAAAGTCTGTTTCACCGTGAAATACGACAATTACTCGACGACATCACAAGCAGACTCAGTCCTGAAGCCGCGGTTGCAACTGGTGCCTTGTTTGACACTCATCCGGAACAACTTCAAAATCAACATTACGCTTCACTCATGCGTCAGGAAATTTGTAGTGCACTTGAGGAGGTGAATGTACATTCCATCCGCGTGATGCGATGTACGTCAAACTTCGCACTGCTGCAGACGTATCAGAAGAAATCCAGTCTACGCGCTCGAAAACGCCGTCATCATTTGATCAGCTTTCAGTCTATCTTGGAAACTATCACTGCAGAAGTAGTCAAACCTGTGCCCACGTTTGAAGACATCAACGACGAACTCTCTCTTTCCACGAGGATGAGACGACTCGTACGAGCTGGAGAACAAGCCTTGTTTGGGGAAGCCCGATCTCATGAGTGGGAGCGTGAATGGCAAGCTTTCAAAGATGCCATTAGCAAGTACGAACCACGAGACAGCGCGTACATTACAGCGGTGACACGCTTGCTGGAACTACACAGAGTGTACATTGATGAAAACTGCCGAGTTGCTCTTCGTCTAGCGGAGGAGACCAATTCACCGTTGCTAGCACTACATTGTGCAGCAGAAAATCGAGCTTTGACCGCGATGGAAGATCTATGGGAGCGATTCCATCTCCCAGTTTGGGATTCTCGGTTCGATGAGGATATCTCTGCAAAAAGTAATCGAGCGACAGCACCTATCGTCGGTGGAGCAAACCTTGACATGAAGAAACGTTTGCTTGGACCACCTGACCCTTGGCAACAGCATCTCCTCGCCCGGTACTCAGTCGTATTCAACGTCTAAGGACTTGTCATACGCGCTCCGAAGTCTCCAAATGGGAACTCCAACAGCACTTGCTCAATTCTGCAACTCGGGTTTGCTTGTACCGCCACATCCGAGCACATTGAACAACAACTCGCTTATCTTCACATATCTGTCGAGTTGGTGTGGGTGAACGCTGACATGAAAGAGCTCGATGATCAGTACAAAACCTTCCTTGTTCGTCGAAAAGCGCATCGTGGGTATCAGCAAACATTCGGTGTTAGCCCACAAAAGTCTCCGAGATCTCCTCAATCATCACCAAAGCTTGCGTTGTCTTCGACACTGTTAGCACTGAGCAAATATTTCCACGAAGGAGCACCTGGCGATCCAATCGTGCAACCAGATGACAGGGTACATCAGGGACCTGGGGCCGCATTCATCGTGCCAGCCCCCGAAATGGCACACTTTATTCATGACGTGACTATGCGCTGTGTGGAACATAACAAGCAGCAGCTTGATCTCCACAATGCATCCATCCAACAGCTTTACGATCAATTCCAGTCTGCTGTACTCGAACATGAAAAAAATGAGAACAAATGGACGAAAGCGAAAGTCGAAGAGCGCATTCGACGCGAAGCTTTTGCCGCAGATCGCACATATCACCTGTACTTCGAGGTAGAAGCTCTGCGAAAGAAACTGAGTGTCCTAGAGTCTCGTAAGGAACTGGATCATCATGTGATGCGGTGCGATATCAATGCTGAATACGATGAGAAGCTGCGTGCGATGCATGCTGAACTGCTCAACAGGCAGCAGAAGTTTGCTGAATATCGCACAACCATGCATCGTGAACTGCAGAGTGTCGTACAAGGTGCGCACACGCAGTTCGTCGATCAGCTCTTGGACTACACAGGGTCACTTCCTTCGACAACGAAAGCCTCTGTGTCCCATTTACTTCGCGGACAACAAGACATCGTCAGAATAAAGAGCGAGAACGCAGCCATGAAACAAGCGCTTTTAAAAGTCCAGGCACTTGGTGATATGCAGCAACAGACTCAAAATTCCGCCCGTGAACGTGAACTTCTTCTCACACAACGATTCTCCACAGCCGAAGCTCTTCAGCGCAACGAGGTTGATCAACTTCAGGCCTACATAAAACAGCTCGAGGGTAACGTGAGTAAGCTTTCCGAGGAGAAGACGTACTTCCAAGTGAAATGGACGACGGCCCAGAAGCAGATGGAAGCTGTAGCACAGAGGAAGCGCGAGGCTAAAATCCGTGCCCTGTCAGCAAGTCACACTCGGACTACGTTGGTGGCGGCAGACTCTGACGATGATGATCTTCCAGTGGTTTCTCCCAATACACGCACAAGTCCAGTGATATCCCCCAGTCAATGCCAGTACTTGAGAATACACGTGATGTTGAAAGCATCACGGATGGCAGTACTGTTCGTCCAAAAACTGCATCAAGTACCATTCTCGACGCGGGGAAAACAGGATCGCCAACGCTTGGAAACCCAATACTTGAACTCAACACGGCACTATCAGAACGAAATCCGTCGACTACAACAACAGGTTACACGAGAAATTCGAGAGAAAGCTGCAATTACCGAGCAACTTACACAACTTCGACAGTACGACTCAACAGTACCCATCCAGCTTCGAGATGGACTGCCCCGCGTTGACGACTTTCAGACACCACGAATGTCGCTCGGGGAACAAACTCTTCGAAGAGATTTCCGACTTCCATCAACTCCTCGACGGACTCAATCAGCTTCACCTCGCGCGTCTTTAGGATCGAATACTTTTGCTGCAGCACCCTCACCACCAGATCGAACAACGACACCCAAGCGTCCCAGCTCGTCATTTGCTCCGCGCGCATCGTCGCTCCGAGCCCAGGTGATTTGCGGGTCTGGTACGCAGTCGCCAATACTTGGAGCATACTCCAAAATGCATGAAACAAGCACTGCTTTGAAACCAAGTGCAGTCAGCAACACCTCACGAAAATTCCAAGTAGTAAAACGGGACGAAATGGTAGGCGGAGTAGCAGGAGTGTCGAACACCTTATCGATCCGTGAGCCTCTGCCATATCGTTGAGAGTAGTCCAACGTCGCCAGTAAAAATGCAACTAACTACGCGAATATGCAGCGCAAAGAGAAGCATACATTAACCAATAATACAGTAGAGCATTGAAGCACAGCAGCAGATACGGAGCACGACCGCGTCGCTCCCTCCGACTGCTTGTTCAGCCTTCCGGTGAACGTGGCTGCCTTCGTCGCTCCAAAAGTGAGAGAAAGCGATACCGCACGACAAGATTGGAGGATGGAAGGGTATTTGACGCGACATTGTCGCCTCAAGTCTCCATTCCTGCAGAAGTGGCGCGCTGCAGTGAGAGGAATGGGGACGCCAAGGTACTACACCCAGTTGGTTAGTGTGCGTCCAATTTACGACCATCCTCCCTGTGCCACACAAAATCAGTCTCCACCCTTTACCAGCTCCTCAAACCTCATCGTACCAGTCAGGAGACATGCCAAAGTAGTCCTCCATCGCGTCCTCTCCGTCATCCATGGCAGCAGGTTCGTCCATCGTCTCGTCGTCCATATCGCTGTCATATGTCAATCTGCACAAACACAACTCCCTGTCAGCACAATATCCTCTCCCACAACTCACTCAATAACTCACCCCTTGCACAGACAAGTAAAGTACAGTACTTTCTTCTGTACTTTGTTGTAGAAGAAATAATTGAACGACCACCTGTGCGTACAGTACAAATTCCATAAATACCACCTCATCCATAACTACTCAATACGTACAAATTCCCGTCCGAAAATGGGTCCGAGTCCATGTCTGGAATGTAGCTATAGACGTCGCATTCGTCGAGTTTAATGGCCTCTGCAATGGCTTCCCACATCTTTTCCACGAAACCATTGCCTTCTGCTTCCAACAGCTCGGCCAGGTCGTGGTTGATGCGTAGTGCTATCCGGCTATCCGGAAGTCCGGCTCCTTACGGAACTGCTCGGGTCTGACAGCTGAAGTCGTAGTCGGGGAAGCTGGCGTTCATAGTGGAGATGAGGTTGATCAGCAGCTTCCGTGTGGCGGTGCAGCGATGGGACCGAGGGGGGACGACCCCAGCAGGTCCGCTTGGGCCTCAATCTCCTGTTGGTAATAGAGCTCGAGACTCTTGGCCAGACGCTTGTCGCTCCCTGCTTTCTTGCACGAATATGTCTCGAGTTTGCCGTTCAGCACGCGGTCACCGATCTCGTAGCTGCCTAGGACTGAGTTGAGCCATGATAAATGAGGCTCTTCGAGGTACTTCATGACGTAGTGCTTGGGCTTGTGTCGCTTGTTGTGGAATGAGAAAATTTGGGTACAAACAGCCCAAAATTTAGGAATGGTAGTACATTTTATGTGGGTTCAATGTGGTGTGATGTACATATATGATGTAAGTCACGTCAATACTGTGTGTGGTACATCATTCGACATTGGAGCGGTAATGCGGCGCTCGGGATTGCGGCGGCAGGAGACGTTGACGGACAAGTACCGTATCTTGGGCAAGATTGGTGAGGGTACTTATGGTATGGTGTTTAAGGCAGAGGCGTACTCTGCTGCTTTACTGCCACGTCCGTCAAGCGGGGGCTCGAACGCTGAGGATGAAGAGCCCATGACGTTCGCTATCAAGTTGGTCAAGTCCCATAAAGAAGGCAAGAACGACGTCGTGCTGTCTAGCGCTACCGTCCGAGAGATCAAGCTGTTGCGTGAACTACATCATGATAATGTGGTCCACTTACATGATGTGCATGTGGACCCGCGGGAGAAAACATTGGCACTTGTATTTGAGTATGGAGACCATGATCTGCATGATATTATCGTGCAGAGTAAGCAGAAGCCATTGGGTGAATACACCCGCAAGTCGCTCATGTACCAGATTCTTAAAGGTGTGGACTACATGCATGACGCTTGGGTCATGCATCGAGATATGAAGCCGCAGAATATACTAGTGGTCGGTCATGGACGCAAAAGAGGACAAGTGAAGCTAGCAGGTGAGCGGATAATAGGGATATTTGGAGGATGTAGTGCTGATTAAGTGTGTTTTATTACTAGATTTGGGTCTAGCACGGATCTACAAGGAGCCAATCAAGGCGTTGTCAGATGTCGAGAGAGTTGTCGTGACGCTGTGGTATCGTGCGCCAGAGTTGCTGTTGGGTGCTAAACATTACACTAAGGCGGTGGATTTATGGGCTGTGGGCTGCATTTTTGCCGAGTTGATCAATACCCGTGAGCTATTTTGCGGTAAAGAAGTGGAGGGATCGAATGCTCCGTTCCAGAAGGATCAGTTGGATAAAATCTTTAAAGTGTTGGGTATGCCAACGCCACAGACGTGGGAGGGATTGGAGAATCTGCCAGAATATAATCATGTTGTGCAAATGGGACGTGAACGGAAGTATCCCACTCAATCGGAGCTGAAGAATGCTGTAAAGGTTGGTCCTGGACGTGCTGGAGCAGCATTGCTTGATCTACTCTCGAGACTGCTGGAATATGGTAGGCATCTGTACTTAGTATTTTCTATGATGTTTCATACTTAACTCTTGTCTTTGAATGCAGATCCCGAAACACGAATTACGGCGAAGGAAGCACTTGAGCATGAGTACTTCAAGGAGATTGTACGTAGTTTATTTGTGTTGCGGCAATACAGCTCGTAGCATAACTAATCCGAATCATGTTCCGCTGTACCATCGGACAGGAGCCTGAACCTCGCGACTGGGCTTTCGACGAACCTGGCAAGGAACCTGTCTCATTCCGAACGCAGACTGTAGAGCCCGTAGCGGAAGAAAGTCTCCCGTGGAAAAGCAAAAAAGACGGAGCTTCTGGAGCGGATGGCAAGGCTGACGGAGGGGCAGGTAGCCCACACCGAGACAGTTCGGCTAGTCGTTCATCGCAACACCACAGCGACCACCGCGGACGTGATGCACCTTCACGCAGTCGCAGCCACCACAATTCACGAGATACGCAGCAACAGCCCCAGCGACGTAACGATCGCAGCAATGCAGGAGATGGTAATAACTCCCGAGACGCGAGGAGTAGAGGACAACCTACTGGAGGAAATGCTCAAGGTAGTTCTGGTTGGAGAGACCGTAGTTCTGGACGTGCAGGAGGGGCTGCCGGGTCTAACGCTAATCCAGTGACAGGAGCCAAGCGACCAGGTGGTGGTGACCGTCCCACGAGCGCTTCTAACTCAGGGCGTCCGAGAAGTCCAAAACAACCACGAAGAAGGTGATGATACGAAAAAATGAAGGCGGCAGATCTAAGTTGTGCCTTGAATCCAATACACTGTAAAACCCTTCACCAAGTAGCTGTATTGAGTTCCCTTGTTTACACAGCAATTTATTCTTCTGGTTTCGTCCCTCCGTTTCTTTCGCTTGCATCACTTCTTCGGGGTCGTGTCAGCCAGCAAACGCTCGAGGTCGATAATGCTTTCCACCAGGAGCTCCTTCAGTTGAGGAAGGTCCTTGCGGTAGCTGGAGAGCTGGAAGGCGGATCCCTCTTTCTCGATACCGTAGCCAATACCGTAACACTCCTCGTTTACAGGACCGAAGCTGCCACCTTCAAGCGCAGGGCTAGATAGGGTACTGGTTGACAAAATGATTTTGCTCATAATTTGATGAGCTGGTAGTGTGTAAAACGCCGGCACATCGATGCCCTGTAGCTCAGCCATGGCACGCAAGGCGAAAAGGTGACGGTCAAAACCTTGTCCCATTACTCCGTTCTTGGTAAGCTCGCTGTGTTTCGTCACAGCTGCACGCAGCGAGGCGACCTTCTCAGCGTCTGATGCCGACACGTTGGTCATGGTGCGTACAAAATTCACGGCTTCGTTCGTGCAACTACGAACAGTCTCGGTACGTCCGTGTTTAAACGCCGCAGTGCTGGCACTCTCGTAGGTGGCCACAAACTTCTGGTGCAGTTTAAAGTGCGCCAGCTGAATGGTCATTTGCATGAGTCCGTCGGTGCCGATGTTGTACTGCTTCCCAACAGCACGAGTCACTGGACTCTCTGCGCAAGCAACCAACAAGGTAGACGACCACTTATCGTATGTCTTCTTCGCCTCGTTCAACAACTTCTTGGTCTCGCCGTTAACATCCCACATAAGCTCTTTCGGCTTCGCTTGAGCGCTAGCCTTAAGCACGGGATACTTGATGCTGTCACTGTACAGCTCATTAAGGTAGCGCAGCACAGCTACACCATCGCCCCAAGCGTGCTCAAAGTTTACCGATGCCGTCCCATTAGCAGCAACAATCAGCTGGAAGCTCTTATCGAACCAGTGGTTGGTGCCATCGCCCATCAAGAACGTGCTGCTTACCTCCTCTGGCGTTGCAGGGGACTCGTGCTCCAGACACACAACAAATAGCGCGCTGTCAATCTGTTCCAGGGTCGCTTTATTCACCCCTCCACTCGCCTCAAGTTTTTGACGTGCATTAGCCCATGCATCACGATTCATGGTCGTCATCAGTCCCATTCCAGGGGCATCTGGCGTGCTTTTCGTTAATGGTTCAGCCAATATTCCTCAACATTGGCAAGAATATGTTCATCCGACACTGCGTCACCATCTGCAGTGAGCACATCAAACGTATAGAACTTGGTTCCTCTCTGCACTACAACATGCTTGGACCCTGGTGTCACTTTAAGTTCATCCTGTCCCAATTTGGGCAATCTCGTGCTAGCAAACAAGTTTTTATACTGCGACATATCCAGCGGATAGGCACCGAGAGCTGCAGCTCCATAGAAGCTCACACTTTCAGGCAAGAGCTTGCAGAAATACTGAAAGGCCTTAGTCTTGCTGGTATCAGGCTTAGTATGGAAGATATCCGGCTCCAGCTTCTTGTCACGCAGCGTACGATGCACTCTGACAGTTGACGCAATCAGCGATGCAGCACGTTGACTCTGCGCATTCTTGGCAGGTACAGGGTCCATCTTGAGCTTGATCTGCGGTTGTAGTTGATAGGCAGCGGCTGCCGGTCATTCAGGTACATCTCGAGCCACCATTGGTTGATATACGACGTGTGCTTGTTCTCCGCGTCACGGGCCACCAGCGCGCGATGTAGCTCGGGTCCTACGCCGCTCTGGAAGTCCGCAACGGTACGACGGGTCTCCGCGAACTGATCCGCGGTCACAACAGGCTCCACAGCCGCCAGATAACGTGCCAACGAGTCCTCAAGCTTGGGGATGGGCAGACGCGTGAGACTCTTCTGGAAGTGGTAGGTCGGGATGATCGTGTCCTGCACGTAGCCGCCTAGGGACGAAAACGCGCGACGCAGCGCAGGCATCGAGCGACCAGAGGAGACCTGCATCTGAGAGTGCGGAATGAGAGTGATTGTCACAAGATCGTGTGACGCACACTTCAACACGTCAAATTCGGGTTCAGAACCCCACGTGAATTGTCCGGAAAAGATGGAATGGTCTATCCGGATGTATACATCTGGATAGACATTTTTATCCGGATGAAGGTAAACTTCAACTACGATTTGATTGGCTGATATGAATCGTTTTCCGGTGCGAAAGGTCGGTTATATAGCTCAGTTTGAAGGTTCTAGACTGTGGACGAAGGATGCGCGGGTGGCAACTGTGCTGGTGCTAGTACTGAGCTGGGGCGATAATGTGCAGTGTATAGACATGCTGCAGCTGCGGACGCTGGCACCGACGACGTCGCAGCAGTTCACGTGTCAACGGCAGCGTTTGGGGCCCCCGCCCTACCACGTGTGTCGTGGCCATCTT